>PVJI01001379.1:0-184501 GCA_004026765.1 Micronycteris hirsuta
TGGATAGGAAGTCTCAATATAATAAAGATGTTATTCTGTCCCAACTTGACTCATAAATTTAATGCAATCAATCCAAATCCAAGTGGCACTATTAGAGACATTTGACAACTTGATTTGAAAATTTCTGTGATTGAAAGGAGGTGAAGGGATCAGTCAAAGAACATATGAAGGACTCATGTATAGGAGATCATTCTGTGTGGCGTGGTCTCAGCTCCCACTCAGAAAGGCCAGTGGAAAGTGAGGTCTGGTATATAGGACCCATGCCCACAAATGGGTTCTCCCATGGGGAATCAGGCCTGCATTGTACCCAGGCTGCTTTGAGACTTGCTTTTTGCTAAAACTCCCTCACCCTGAATTGAGGCAGCAAATTTTTACTGCATATCTTTAAAGTAACTTCCTAAAATCTATGCTAAACCTTCCAAGGAAGAGTATAACCAGTTCACTTTAACTTTACATTTGCAAATATCCTTCTTTTTTTGATGTAATTAGCAACATCCTCTCTTTTGTTTTCTGTAAAAAGTAACCACATAAAGCGAACCTGTGCATAGTAAATGAGGACCATCCTCAATGTAATGTGCCCAGAAAAGCAATAAAAGCCTGTCAAGGCAAGGGTCAGGGTACTCTTCTCTTGAGAGAGCACTCCAAGGCACTCTCCCCTTGAGAGAGTGACCATGCTGTCCCTTTTCCTCCACAGGATTCAGTAGTCCATGTGAATTTGTCTTGTCTCAGCCATGAGTCTGGGTCTGCATCACCCATGGACATGGACAATGGTGAGGGGACTGATTATGGAAGTGGGAAGTGGGCTGGGTGGAGGGGGCCAAAGGGGGAAAAAGTGGGACGACTGTAAGAGCATAAACAATAAAAAAAACTTTCTATGAAGAAGCAAAAGTTTAAGAATAATCGCCCTGGCTGGTGTAGCTCAGTGGATTGAGCGCGGGCTGGGAACCAAAGTGTCTCGGTTCGATTCCCAGTCAGGGCACATGCCTGGGTTGCAGGCCAGGTCCCCAGTGAGGGCCATGTGAGAGGCAACTGTACATTGCTGTTTCTCTCCCTCTCTGTCTCCCTCCCTTCCCCTCTCTCTAAAAAATAAAAATAAATAAAATCTTTGAAAAAAAAGAAGTTTAAGAATAATAAAGTTACTCCTGAAGAAAAAGATGAGAGAACTTTCTTTCCTAGATATTTTTAAAGTTGTAGTAATCAGAGTATGGTATTAGTGTAGCAGAATCCAAATTGACCTTTGGAAGTAGATAGCTATCTGTCGCCCCAGATACAGAGGGAAGCTGGAGTTCGTCCTGGAGGCCTCTTCCCGGGCCAGGATTAACCCTTTCAGGTTTGGATTGTGGGGAGGTTTGGGGACCTCAGGGGAGGGGCCTGGGTGGCCCAATGGTGGTATTGAGGGTAGTAAGGAGGCTCAGGACAGTAACTATTTACTAACAATAATGGAGATGTTTTGGTATTTTAACAACAGGTACAGAGCCATAGAGTTGTGTACTGGCTTCAGTTAGCCCTGCAGGATTGATCCGTGACAGAAGTGATCACTGGGGAAGGGATGGACTATGTGACCACAGATGCTGGGAAATTACATGTATAGAAAACACATGCACATATAAACATGGTGTATATATGCAAAAATGTGAAATTGGATCCTTGACTGATACCATCCATAGAAATCATTTTTAGGTAGATACAGAGGATTAAAAGTGAAAGGCAGTACTTTAAGACTCTTGGAATAAAATTGCGGCAGTGATGTTGGCAGTTCAACAGAGAGCGTGCACTGAAGTTGTTGGGAAGAGGTTGCCCAGACAGGGACTACACTTCCCAGGTCTCTTTGCCTCTAAATGAGTTCTGGACAGTGGAATGTGGACTGAAATACAGTAGTGTACACCAGTGCTTCTCGCACTATCTGTGGTAATGTACCATTTCTTCCCAATTATCATGGATCAATACATCTGTAAGCTAAAATAAAAATACATAACTGGAAAAATTGGAATTTAAAAGTTCACACCAACCCCCTGACCATGTAGCTCAATTGGTTAGAGCATTGTCCTGATATGTCAAGTTTGCAGGTTTGATCCCCAGTCAGGGTACATACAAGAAGCAAGCAATGAATGCATAAATAAGCGGAACAACACGTTGACGTTTCTCTCTCCCCGCTTCCTCTCTCTCTAAAATCAATAAATAAAAATTAAAAAAAATAAAAATTCACACCAAATACAAGCCCACTTTTTATTATTTAGATTCAACAAATTTACTTTGTCAAATTGCTGTTAGAAGTTTACCGAACACTTATTTTCCATTTCTGTACTACTCGGTGATGGAGGGGCAATAAAAGTTTTCAGGCCAGCAGACGTCAGCAGACTTGTCCTATGAGTGTACACCCTTTCCAGACGTGGCCCACAAACACCTCTCGTGCAGTCTTTCGCATTCTCTTTCCTCCCATGTCTGCAGGCTCGCTGTCTGTAATCAAGGTGGCCTGGAAAGCCAATAGTTGAAGATTTTAAGTCTCCATTTGCCTGGGTCCCCAGGTGACTTTTTGGAGCAGAACCCTTTCCACACCATCTTGCCATTAAGTGAAATTAATGTGAAAGACAAATAAAATTAATTTGTGTTAAGCCACTGAGAAGTCAAGATTTATTAGTTATACTATTGGTATTAGCTTTACTGATAATGTAATAGAGGGAAAATTTTTGTGGCCCTAATATACAAAAGTCCTTATCAGAAAAGATTTAAAAACTGACTACACTAAAGATTTTCTGTACATCAAAAATCACCATAATCATAGTAAATAAAAAGAAGTTACAAACTGGGAAAGGATATTTGTAATACATAAAAGAAACCTCAGTTTAGTTTTTAGAATATATAGGGTGATCTTACAAATCAATATGAAAAAGGCAAATAACCCAATTGAATAAGAACAAAATATATAAACATTTCACAGTACAGGAAATATAAATAAAAATCAGAACTTGAGAAAATGTACAACTATAGCAGTAATCAGAGAAATGCATATTCAGACCACGATTAGATACCACGTTTCTGAAATGATATGGCTGAATTGGGAACTTTCATTCACTGAAAGTGAAATGCAAATCAGCTCAACCACTCTGGAAAAACAATTTGACATTATCTTTTAAAATTTTACATTTGCACCTATTATCATCCAACAATTCCACTCATAGGTATATATACTCTAGACTGCTGTTACATATAAGTAGAATTGCCATGTTTAGCAAACAAAAATAATGGACGGTCAGTTAAATGGTATTTAAGATACATAATAAATAATTTAAAAATTTGATCTGAAATTCAAATTTTATTGGGCCTCATATGCTTTTATCTGGTTGGGATCCTATAAATAAGAGGAGGCATGTACAAGTGTTCATGGCATTGTTTATAATAGCAAAATCTGGAACCCACCTACATTTGCACTGAGGAAATAATGGATAAACTATATTTTCACAGTGGAATATTAGGCAGGAGTGGAAATGAATGAACTACGGCTATGAGTAATAACATGAATGAATCTTAGAAATATTGCTAAATTTAATAAGCAATTCAAAGAATATGTTTTATACATTGCAATACCATTTTCATAAAACTCAAAACCGTCCACAACTAAACAATATATTGTTTAGGTAGTCATACACATGTGATAAAGCATATACAAGATAATGAAGAACAAAATAAGGTAGTTGTTACCAAGGTAGTGGCAGAGGCAGGGCAAGAGTTTAAAGGAGGAATTCACACATTAACATGACCGTGTTAGTAATATTCTGGTTTTCACACAGGTAGACCGCACACAGATGTTCATATTTCTGCTGTTTTTTATTGCACACATTACATAAGTAATTCTGTATACATAAAATTAAAAAATAGATCAATGATCAGTAAAGTGAATTGAATCTCCATTTATAGACAGAAAGCCCCATGCTTTCCTATTGTATTAGGATACTTCCTCTAAAGAATAAAACCAGCATGCCCTGCAATCAGAGAAATGGTGAAAAGCACAAAATACTACTTATCTAGTTCCAGGGATAAGCTAAGAGGTGGAGTGTATAGAGAGAGCCAATTTAGCCAAATGATAAGTATACACAAGGTAAATACTTTCTGCTAAGCACGATGATAGACTGTAGAGTAGGGGTAGGTGGGTGGTGGTGGGATGTTTACAAAACAGCTCCTCAAGAGTGGTTGCAGTAACATTTATCTCAGTCTGGTGAGATCTTGCTTCCAGGTGTATCCTGGTCACCTCAAATACATTTTTATAAAAACTTAAAAAAACAAACAACCACCCCCAAAAGAGTGGTTGCAGAAGACATCTTGGTCTACAACCAGAGAACCTCCGAGTAAGCACCCTACTATACAGATACAGACTGCTAAGAGAATGAGTCCAGTCCGTTTCCTAGTAAACCCTCTTTAGACCTCTTTCCACCAGGGGGAGCGTTGAGGGCCTGAACTGTTCTTCCCTGCCTATTAAAAGCTGAACTCTGTCACTCTTCCACCTTAAAGAAGAGCGACAGTAAGGGTAAAGCCAACTTTCATAAGCTAGCCTACTGTAAACCTAAATTCCTTCTTGGGCTCACACGACACTTGACATACAAACATTTTCAAAGAAATTAAAAGGGCAGATCTCATTCCTTTGACTATCAGAGTTGAAGTATACGCGCGCTGAGCAAGGCGACCGCTTCGGGCGGGGCGGGTTGGAGGTGGAGCTAACGGGGCCGGATAACCCGTCACGGACGCGTGTGCGTCACGTCGTCAGAGGCGGGGCGTCCGTGCTACGTTTCCTCGGCGACCGTCGGGGGCTGGAACAGCTTGTGGTATGTACAGGCTTTGCAGGCATGGGTACCCCTGCAGGCCTGCAGGCCGACTGCGAGGCGCTGCTCAGCCGCTTCCAAGAGACGGACAGCGTTCGCTTCGAGGACTTCACGGAGCTCTGGAGGAGCATGAAGTTCGGAACCATCTTCTGGTGGGTGTTTCTCGTCCGCTACTCTCCTGTCTGCCCGCGTCTGCTCACACGCGGCGTAGGTAGTTGCATATCCACCTTCACTCCTCTCCTCCCCGTCGCCGCACTTGTGAAGGGCTTAGGAAAATGGCATTATCTGAAGGCTACCCCCATCTCTCCTGGGCCGCCCTCTTTGCTCAGGCTACGCGCTTTTCCTGGGTGATTTCATTGGCTTCGGTTGCATCCTTTTGCGGCGTCTTCCCGAATATGTGGTTGTGCCTGGCCGCCCTTCTAAACTCTCCTTTCCATCTCCACCGCCCAGCCTGACCTAGGTCACCATCGCTTGCCTTCCTCCGCTCTTGTTCTCCTAGAACCCCATATTTCAAAACAAAAGAAACACCTAAGCAAAGACAAAACGCACGCATGAATTCATTTTACCTGTAACAACCAGAGTTCTCTTTCCAAAGTGCAAATTTGACCAGGGCAGTCCCTTGCTTACTCCTTCAGTGGTTTCCATTGCCTTTGGGATGGACCGGCTGTGATTGGCGTCTGCCTTTCTTTGCAGCTTCGCTACCAATCCCGGTGCGCTCACTCTCCTGCTGCAGCCCTCCACAGGCGTTTCCAATGTCTCTTGGCCTCTTTGGGCGTTTGCTTAGCCTAGAGATTTCTCCCAACTCCCTTTGCCTGGCCACTTTATTCTTCACTCAGGTTTAAGTTCAAATGCCCATTCCTCAGGGAGGCCTTCCTTTGCCCTTCTAGACTAAGTGAGAATGGATTCTGCTCTTTTTATTTTATACATTATGATGTGTGTTTAAAAAAAAAAGTATTGGTGTTTAAGAGCACAGATTATGGAGCCCAACTGTCTGAATTTGAACCTGAGTCCACTAACTGTGACTTTTGTTCAGTTGCTTACCTGAGCTTCCTTATCCGTGAAAGAGGGACAAGGGTAATACCTCGGTTCTGATGATTAAATGAGCTAATTATGTATGTTAAGTGCACTCTAACTGCTTAGTAAATGTTCAGTTTTGCTATTATTTTTAAATTTTCCCCCCATTAGAACTCCGAGAGGACAGTGACTATGAATCTGGTGCCTATTAGCATAATACATACACTATTGGAAAGGCTAAATAATTGATGAATGAATGAGCTCTTGTGATTGAAACTTTGTTTTGCTGAATAAAATATAGAAGTTCTCTTTTTTCTCTCTGTTGACGTAAAATAATTACCTATGTAGTTTGTACATTGTAGGGATGGTGGATGGAGACCTGTTTGTTGTACGAATAATGATAGGAAACTATTTTTAAAATGTCTATTAATGTAATGCATTTATAGCTTAATGTATTTAATCCATAGAACAACTCTGAAAAGCAGATAGAATGGATGTTTTATAGATGAGGAAACCGAGGCTTAAGGAATTTAAGTAATTTCTCCCTGATCACATAGCCAGTAGGTAGTAGAGCAGATATTGAAACCTGTATGTTTGCCTGTTTCCAAAGTTCATGATCTTTCACTGTAACCCTCTTGGGAAAAGTGATAGTTCAGGAACATTTTGCTGGGGTTACCTCAATTTTTAGCTAATGAGGAAAAACTAAAAGGAGGAAAAAGGTAGAGCCACCTGAGGAATGGAGAATTTTATTTAGAAGTTGCTTTCGTTGCCATTCTTTTACTGTATTAATTATTATTTGGAGAGACCAGGCTTTGCGAGTACAGAAGAGTTTACTTTCCTATGGTGAGCTTTGCCCTGAAGAATTGGAAGGAGGGATGGGTTACATTGTATTGTATAGTCTCTAACTTTTTTACCTAGATGTCCCAAGGGCAAATGAGGTTTAGTGTGGATCCTTGAGAGTATTGAGGAAAATATCCATTATATATTAAAATGCATGCAGCTTGTGTATTTTATTCTGTAACATAACCATGGTTACTTTAATATACTAAATGTTTTAAAATCTTAACTGGGAATAATGTGTAACCCCTCCCCTTTTGCTCCCCAGTTCAGCACATCAAGTTGATGATTTATGTAAGTGTATCCTGTTTACCTAGAATATGCCTGTGCCTCCGTGGAAGAAACACAACTGAGACTAGGTCTTTGTGTTTGAATCAGGAAGAGATCAGACGTAGAATGCCCGTCCAATTTCTGGTAGCTACTAGAATATACCTCTTCTAATTTTTGTTCATTACTTATGTAAAGTCACCACATATTTTCTCTTTGTTTTCTAGTGGTAGAATGAGAAATTTAGAAAAGAACACGTTTACAAAAGAAGCTTTAGCTTTGGCTTGGCGATATTTTTTACCTCCATATGCCTTCCAGATCAGAGTTGGGGCTTTGTATCTGCTGTATGGATTATATAACACCCAACTGTGTCAACCAAAACAAAAGGTAATACTTATGAGTTGTTTTCCACCAGCAGAAACACAAAATGGGTACAAACTTTTACAGCAAACTGATTTATGTAGAAATGCCAGTGTTTCAAAATTCTAAAACATTTGTGAAGAAGATTTACATTTAGTAGTAACTTTTTTACTTCTCTTGTTTGCAGATTAGAGTTGCGCTGAAGGATTGGGATGAAGTTTTAAAATTTCAGCAAGATCTGATAAATGCACAACACTATGATGCAGCCTATATTTTTAGGAAGCTAAGGCTAGACAAAGCATTTCACTTTACAGCAATGCCCAAGTTGGTATGGTACCTAAAATACATTGTTTCTTCAAAGTGAGAAATTATACTTCATTGTCCTTAAAGTATCTCAGTCTCCATTATGTGGAAAGAATATTACTATATCGTTTCTAATACTTATAGAAAGCCTTCTTTAAAAAGGAGAAAATGCTCTCCGATTACTCTTTGTGACAAACAAAATTCAGTCTCTGCTTTTAAATGCCATGTGTTTCCAAATGCTACCTGGTAAGCAGATTGTTAGAATAGGATTTTACATTCAGCATCTGTGTTTGTTCATTGTTTTTTATTCAGACATTTGGGAGGGTACTATTGAACGAGGACCAAAGAATTTGAATGTCAGTTGGTGGAAAGTTGAAACTTTCACTAATAAAATACGATATTTCTTTGATCTCATGCCAGTTGAGACACTAGATTAGAAGAACGCCAGGTTCTGGTTCTGGCTGTGCCGTCAGCTGGCAAATATGGGACTTCTCTGAGTCTCCTTTGAGTTTCTAAGCACGTGGGTTATCATAAGGGTTATTTTAAAAGCCTAATAGTCTTTGAAAAATGGATTACTTAATAAAAATACTTAGTGCTGTTTTTGTTTCATTCATGTTTACCGATAGACCATTTTTGTTTCTGTCATACTTATTTCCATACTTAAAAAATATACTTTAAAAGACATTTATTATCATATAGCTGTCATGTAGAATGAAGAAAAAAATTCAGCGAGCTGAAGTTACAGAAGAATTTAAGGACCCAAATGATCGTGTAATGAAACTTATCACTTCTGATGTATTAGAGGTAAATTTGCTTTTATTCACTTGAAATGTAAAAAAAAAAATGTTTTACTGTTAACTATCTGTTGAAATTATACCTTTCTCTACTGGTTACTGACAAATTTTTAATGGCTTTAAACAAACATAGGATACATATTCTTTTCTCTAAAATATTGGAAATAATGTACCCTAAATATCTCAAAATTTATAAAACCTTGAAACACAGCTGGAAACAGAGGTGGGAGAGCTGCATGTGTCATTGGGGCTGTCGGCTGTGGCGGTCCCCCCTCGTGGCCGTGGAAGGGCGTGTCCTTGTTTGGTGGCGAAGCTGGCACCGTTTAATTGGTGTCAGATCCTGACTTGGCACAAGTAACGTTCTTCATTTTAAAAACCTGGAGGTGCCGGGTTATTGCACAGAGATCTAACTATTTTTCAAATGTTTCTGCGAAGTTGATCTCATTGTTCTGATGGGTGATAGAAAACATAACAAGAGACTGAGGAGCTCAGTGACACGGGTGAAGTCTCATTTAGTTTCCTGCAGTGCACAGGACAGACACCGTTTCAAATCTCAGCAGTTCCAGGAGTGAGTGGCAAGTAATGTCATGGAGACAAAATCATGTTCTGGAAACTACCTATGTAGTATTTTCAGTATAAGCCTGAGTGTAATTTAATTTTAAATTAGATTTTATTTATTTTTAGAGAGAAGGAGAGGAACATTGATGTGAGAGAGAAACATGGATAGGTTGCCTTTTCTAAGCTCCCAGACCAGGGACTGAACCTGCAACCCAGGCATGTGCCCTGACTGGGAATTGAACCAACAACCTTTTGCTTTGTGGAATGATGCACAACCAACTGAGCCATACCAGCCAGGGCCGAATGTTATGTTATTTTTTTAAGTAGAGAATAAGTGAGTGCTTCCTTGTTATAATTAAATAAAATGCTTGATTCAGGAAACCACCATCTGTATTTGATTTTTTGGATCATAAAACAAGAATTTAAGTGATTAAATTTTAATTTTATTTTTTTTAATAATACATACTTATGTATTTAAGAAAATACATACTTATTTATTAAGTTCCTTTTTATAATGCTTATTTAAAAACTCACTACAGCCCTGGCTGGTGTAGCTCAGTGGATTGAGTGCGGTCTGCGAACCAAAGGATCACCGGTTCAATTCCCAGTCAGGGCACATGCCTGGGTTGCAGGCCAGGTCCCCAGTGGGGGACATGTGGGAGGCAACCACACATTGATGTTTCTGTCACTCTCTTCCTTCCTCCCTTCCCTTTTGTCTAAAAAGAAATAAATAAAATCTTTAAAAAAAAAACCTTACTACAAACTAGGAAGATCTAAGAGAACAGAGCTGGGGTAATGCACAGAGGCCTTTTTTTTTTTTTTTAATGTTTATTGATTTTTAGGGGGAGAGAGCGAGAGAGACATTGATTGGCTGCCTCCTGTACATGCCCTGACCAGGGGTCAAACCCACAACCTAGATATGTGCCCTGACTGGGGATCAAACCTGCATCCTTTTGGTGTTTGGGACTATGTTCCAACCATCTGAGCCCTGGCCAGGGCACAAACGCCTATGCTTTTAGGTGATTGGAGAGGAGGATCAGAAGGGCCAGGCTAGCAAATGCCTATTCCTAGAAGCTCCTCGGAATGGAGTGGTCTGTGTGAAGGCATCCTGACTTTATCTCCATCTTTGGCTTGCCACAGACCAGCTTTGAGAGCCTTTTCTGTCAATACCTCTCTTGATTCTACCTGTCCTGTCCTTGGAGAGCCTTTGGCCCGTACTCATCGATGATCCTTCAGTTCAGTGCTTTTCTACTTTCCATCTACTGCTTGCAGATGCTTTTGTCTCCATATCAGCACACTTGAATTCTGGTCATTCTTCTGCCACTCATTAGTTCTAGTTTTGTGGTTAAGGAGGCATAATAAAATAAAGAGAATAAGATATTGAATTAAAATGTCTGATTTTTAATTCTAACTCTGCTACTTAAATACGACCTTCAGCTAATTATTTCATTTCTAAGTCAGTTTTTTCCATTTATACAGTTATGCTAGTGACCATTATGTGGTGAGTTTTCAACATGTGCCAGGAACTGTGTTATATGTTTCATGTGTGTTATCTCACTAATCATCATAGTAACCTTGCAGAGGAGGTGGTGTTTTCCTAATGTTAAAAACAAGGAAACTGAGGCCTAGGGAAGTTAAGTAATTTGCAGAGACGAAGGACCAGACACTTGATTTACATGTCCAAGTCTGTAAGACGCCAAAGTCTAGGCACTTTTTTATTTCCTAACAGTTAATCGTATAATGCTTTACATTAGGCAGAACACTCTCACTTGTATACGCTCACTTGATATTTTTACAGTGGGTTAGGTGGCATTACTCCATCTTGTATTCTCTCAGATTGAGGGATTTGCTCAAGATCATAACCCAGCAAGCGACATAACTCAGGCCAACACCAGGTCCAGCTGTGGTCTTTCCCCTGTGTTACTGCACGTAGTAGAATAACGGAGTACAGCACGCTGTACACTGTGAAACGTCAGGGGCTCCACACGCCTGGGCGCTTTGCCTTTGAAGATGCTCCGTATGTGAGCACTCCTCACTACTGAGCAGTTTCTGATTCCTTGAACAAATCCTGTTACTTCCACCCAGATCTCCCAGAAGTGAGTTGAGTAGCCTGATTTAGGGGTGGCTCAGGTGTTGTCGTGGCCATCTGTGACAGAAGTGTCAGCAGTCCCCTGCTGATCTTTGCAGCATGTCCCCACACTGGTTTTATTTGGTTTCGTGAGTCTGCCTGCAGTGTGCTGCCTTTCTCCTCACCCCTTAGGCCTGCCCGCGTGGATGGAAGTTTCTGGGGGAGGAAGGTCTAATGAATAAGTAATGCCTCGAATGGTGTCATGAATCCCCTCTATTTCTTTCAGTCCTACATTTTAACACCGAAGTAATGATGAAGCTTAGGGCTACAGGCACACAGGCTCTGAAACTCGTGAGAGTTGTCGGCACATCTCACACGTGGAGGGTTAGGTGGAGTCATGATACAGGAACTTCCAGCCGAGCATAAAGAACTATGTAAATGTACTCGAAATGACAACATAAAATAAAAATGTGATCTTAGTTATTATCGCTAGCGATATTCAGTGATATTTTATATTATAAATAATTTTTGTTATACCCAGGAGTGTAATCCTTTATTAACTAGTCTTTTCCCAAACAGTGTCTGTTACTTCATGTTTGTTAAATTGAATCAAACGAGTACACACCTCTGAAAGCAGCCTGTGCCTCATTAATGAAGCTGTACTGTTTACACGGTTATGTCCTTTTCAATAGACTGTAGCACATTATTCCTTATCAGCAGTCACTTTGGAATGTCATTTTATTTTGTGTTGGTTTTGCCTATAAGTTTCTTCTATAAAATGGAAATAAAAGACTCATCTTTTCGCCTTTAGGAAATGCTGAATGTTCATGACCATTATCAGAACATGAAACATGTAATTTCAGCTGATAAGTTCAATCCAGACAAAACCCTCAGCTTGATAAAGGATGACTTTTTTGATAATATTAAGAACATAGTTTTGGAGCATCAGCAGTGGCACAAAGACAGGAAGGTACGCGACTGGGTGTTTGATGCCTCGCCTCGGTGTTTGCACTGCACGGGTGGCTGGACGGGGGCGATGCTGAGGCAGCCCTGCTGAGAGGCAGCCCCGCTGAGTGGCTCCATCCCTGTGGGGCCAAGAGTCAGAGGGCTTTCCTTTTCTTTGACACTTCTTAGCTATGTGATGTTATTTAACCTTGTAAATAGATCTTATATATGTTGTATACATAATCAAATAATTCTAATTAATGACAAGTTTATAATGTATAATCAGATAATATATATACTTATAGAGGAATGAGCCATCTTGGTATACCCCAGACTTATCGCAATGTTTATAATTTAGCATTTTCCAGAGGATGCACAGGCATCTTCAGGCCAAATCCTGCACACAGAGGTGTTTTGTTTGGCACAACATCGATCCTAACATTGTTTAAGACGTTTGAATTGATTACTGACGTTTAAGTATTTGTGGACTGCATGTGATTCCCCAGACATCTAGCTTTTCTTGAAGGTCAGAGCTTTGGCTGCACTGGCCCCGCTGCTGCGCGCCGCAGCCGGCCCTGCACAGCGGCTTCCCCCGTGGGCTCTGCCAGCCTCCGTTTGTTCCCCGTCACCAGTCCCATCGACACGGACCTGCAGTTTGGGTTTCCGAACCAAAGACTGAGGCCAGGGCTACCTATACTCCACATTAACCTTTTCAGCTGGAGAAACTTTTTTACTCTGGAAACCTGAAGGTCAGCCTTGCTAAATTTACCTTTGAAACCACCACTTCATCTTATTTTAGTAAATACTTCTGAAAACTAAAGTAAAAATAAGCAACTTCTAATTATTTACTGTGTGTGTGACAATGTGTTAGTGTTTTCTCAAATGCTAGATAGATATCTTTCAGTGTTTTTCTGAGTTATTTGATGCCACTTTTTGGCTTCCCATTATATAAAGGGAGCGGGCTCAAGTTAATTTTAGAAAAACATACACAAGGAAAGTGATGAGGAGATGACAGCCGTGAGGAGAAGGAAATGCTTTGCTTCCCGGACCCACATTTATTTTAGTGATGTAGCACATTTTAAAATGTTTGAATAGTACTCTTTTATATATATATATATATTTTTTTTAAAGATTTTATTTTTATTTATTTTTAGAGAGAAGGGAAGGGAGGGAGAAAGAGAGGGAGAGAAACATCAATGTGTGGTTGCCTCTCACATGGCCCTCACGGGGAACCTGGCCCGCAACCCAGGCATGTGCCCTGACTAGGAATCGAACCGGGACCCTTTGGTTCCCAGCCCGCGCTCAATCCACTGAGCTACACCAGTCAGGGCTCTTTTATATTTTTTTATTAAATATTATTTTAAATCCTTACTTTAGGGTATATTTACTAATTCTAGAGAGAGACAGGGAGAGAGGGAGAAATACTGATGTGAGGGAGAAACATAGATCAGTGGCCTCCCATATGCGCCCTGAACAGGGCACAACCTAGGCATGTGCCCTGACCGAGGATCAAACCCATTACCCTTTGGTGCACGGGACAGCGCTCCCACCAACCGAGTCGCTCAGCCGGGCCAGTGCTCTCTTAATAAAGTATCCTTAATGAGCATTACTAAGACCTCTGAAACCTGAAGGAAGGGAGAATAAACCAATTTTCTTTACCACATAAAGTGTGTGTTATCCTTCATTTGGAGGATTTAGGCATTTTATTGATGAATTTTAGAACTGTTTTGACACCTAACCATGATCTTAATGTGAGGTGGTGAACCATACTGCAATAACGTGAAATGATCTTTCAGTTTTTCAGTAGTTAAGTGATTCTCATTGTTATGAAATTGACTTGCAATTAATTTTTAGTCAATTTGAATTGTTAATCTGTAAATATGAAATTTTTGCTCTTTCAGAATTCATCCTTAAAATCAAAAGTTAAAGATGGAGAAGAAAAGAGGGAAGGAAATTCACAAGAATCAGAGGTCAGAAAAATTCACTGATTACTTACAGTGCAGTAGTTTGATGAACTTCTTTTTATTTTATGTGTGGCTGTGATTCTGTACACTAAGCATTGCGATCCTTGGTCAGTATCTTAGAAAATTCTGAAACCTGGGGTTCTGTGAAGAGCCTGTCTGTTTTCACTGGAAACCTTGCGTCAGACTCCATCAGGTGTGGATTGGGGGTAGGGTGCTAACCGTTTTCAGAGGGGGTGGGCAGGATGATGCTGGAGGTGCCCTGCGTCCCTCCAGGGGCAGAGTGAGGATTCTTTTGTGTGTCTTTTCTCACTTCCTATCAGTCTTCCGGCTGGTGGGGGGCGTCTCGCCTCAGGAGTTTTCATCTAACTCAGTGGATGAGAAAAGGGGCTGGCCATAGAATGATGAGGAGGGAATGGTTTCATCACCAATGATCTTTTCATATTATCCTCCTTAAAACCTGAATGAAAATACTCAGTAGCTGTGGGGATGGCGTCACGGCCCCTGCTGTGAGAATGTGGTGTGGGTTTATGTGACTTGACTCACTATGCGTCCAATAGTCGTTACTTTCTTGTACCTTTCTTCTGTCTGAAATCTTATTTCTGTTGGTATTCATAATTTCACTTAATGTTTATGTGTTCTAACTTCTTCTCTTCTTGTGTATTTTTACTTTTAGAGATGTGAAAGGGCAGAAACATTAGCAAAAATAAAATCAAAGGCCTTTTCAGTTGTTGTTCAGGTAAGTTATTTCTTTAGTAAGGTAATGTAGAAATTGACTTGGTGTTCTCTAAACTACATTTTTGTTTTTCCTCTAAGTAATACATGTACATAGTTTAAAACATCTGATAATACTGTATAGCTTGTATAAACCAATGATCTCCTGCTCCATCTCTCCCTACCCCTGTATTCCTAACCTTAAGGGGCAACTGTCTTTAACTTTTTCTCATTTAATTACTTCTGGTATTTACCTGGAATTTTGATGCCGTTGTTCTTTATTGTCTTCCAGTTTTTCTTTTCCTGTTCATGGAAGGTTTTAAGAGTTTCTGTTTATCCTTGAAGTTCTGAAAATTCACGATAGTAATAACTTGTTATAGGTCTTTTTTCCATCATTGTGGGCATTGTTTGATTTGATGGCCTTCAGTTCAGAGGAATTTTTTTTAAAAAAAAGGTTTTATTTATTTATTTTTAGAGAAAGGGGACGGGAAGGAGAAACAGAGAGAGAGAAACATTAATGTGTGGCTGCCTCTCACACGCCCCCCACCAGGGACCTGGCCCGCAACCCAGGCATGTGCCCTAACTGGGAATTGAACTGGCAACCCTTTGGTTCACAGACTGGCAGTCAATCCACTGAGCCACACCAGTCAGGGCTCAGAGTAATTTTTTTGTATTTTTTCTTTGGTAGAGTTCTTTGCTGCATTTTTGCTCTTTATCTTTTCTTGAACTTTTATTTTATTATTTTTCCTTTCTGTTTTTAATATCTTTCTTTTTTCAGGGAGATTTCTTAAACTTTGTTTTCTGACCATTATATTGGATTTTTAAATTTCTGTGGATGCTTTTTCATTACTAATGTTTTTTCTTCTCTGAATCTTTTCCACTTAAAAATATTCTTTCCTTTTTTTAGAAAAGATTTTATCTATCTATTTTTAGAGAGAGGAAGGGAGGAAGAAAGAGAGGGAGAGAAACATTGATGTGCGACAGATACATCGATAGGTTGCCTCTTGCATGCCCCCAACTGGAGACCTGGCCTGCAACCCAGGCATGTGCCCGGAGAATCGAACCAGCGACCTTTTGATTTGCCAGCTGGCACTCAGTCCACTGAGCCACACCGGCCAGGGCTTAAAAATATTCTTCATACCTTTTTTTTCTTTGGATACATTACATTATCTCTTTGTGAATGTTAGAGTTTTTTGAAGTTTCCTCCTTTCCCCCTGGAGTTCATATTTTGGTGGATTTTTCAAATGTTTGAAGTTCCTCGGATCATATTTAAGAGTGATCATGTGGAGATACAGCTTTTTAATCTCAAGTAAGCCTAGCTGCCGGAGTTTGGGAAGCCTCCTGTGAGAATCAGCCAAGAGGCTCACTGTTCCTTATGCAGGTTTTACTTAACCTCCCTTTTTACAGTAAGAGGCTCTGTTCCCTTCCTCAGCTGTGCCAGCTTCCTCAGGCCTACAGCCTCTCTGGTTCAGACTCTCCAGAGAGCAAACCTGTTTTTTATAGGAAGAAGTCAGTTGTTTAAATTTGATGCTGAGAATTGGGACTGTGGTCCCTAAGTCGATTTTCAACATACCTACCCATTTTTTAGTCCCATTTCTGATGGCTTCAGTTCCTGATCCACTTGGACCAGCTTGCTTTCTAGTAACTTCCTCCATATGGGCAATTAGGTTTCAGCTTTCTTCATTCTGTTGTCAGCTGTCATTCACTTCCCCACTTCCAAATTTTTTAACAGACGCCATGTTTCTTACTATCTTTGGTGAGTTTGTTCAGTTTTGTTCCTTTACTCTCATTTTAGTGGCATTTCAGGAGGGGGCACTGATAAATTTAGGTGATTAATATCATTTTTTTCCTGGATTTTTTCCATGAATGTAAGAATATATTCTGTGGGAAATTACTATCATTTTTGGTTGTAGAAATAAAAAAGAATAAATAAAAAAATGAAAAGTGGCTGGAGATTATTTAAGTGTTATATATGTGTATACCACAGTACATTGAGTATAAGGTATTGTTGAGTAAAAGCGCTAAGAACAATAAATTAATTCCACATTCTTTGAAACCAGAACTGTTTCCTTATTACATAGTGGTCACTGATGCTTAAGACATTATGAAATAATTTTAAAAAGTTGCTTAAAGTGTAATCCCCATAAATTGCTAGAAGTGTGTTGTTGCATAGTTGTGGTTTTTCCCTCTACGAGGTACAGGTGACACACAGCGCACGGTGGCTGTTGACCAGCTGTTAATACCTCCCCGCACCACGTGCATGCCGCTGACTGAGAGCCACTGTGTTAACAGGCTCTGTTTAGGCACCTCCTGCCGGCCTGTCCTGCCACACCCACCTTTTACGTTGCCTTCACTGTCTTCCAGTGCTCTTCATGACGGCCCCAGCCCAGCATGCTGCCAGGGTCAGGTCCAGTGGAAAGGGAGAATTTTATTTCCTGACAGTTTAACAGAATTCTGAAATTGAGTTTTTCAGTTATGATGCAGATCATTTGCCCACCCCTGGACAAACTAGACGTGGTGAAACTCATTTGGACTAGATCAGGGCCATATGGCCAGAGCTCGAGCCAGGCATCAAGTAGTTCCACTCGGACGCATGGTGGTAACTAAGGAAAATAAAATTTCAGAAGAAAGGGAGACGAGGTTATTGGGCAGTAAAGCACAGTACTGCCCGGTGTGCCTCCATTTCCCAGCCGCGCAGCTGCAGCTGCACGTTGGCGCAGTCTGAGCGGGTGGTGGTGACGGCTGCAGGAACTTTCTGTGTTGCAACGATGAAGGAGTGTGCACGTGTGACAGGTGTTAGGCCAGAATAATGGTGCAGCACTTATGACAGATATGGGGCACTAAGTCTGGTGCAAATAATGCTCCTTTTTTATTACACAAAAATCTTTTATTACAAAATCATAAGTATTAATTTTGTAACGTACCAATATCACACTTAAGCACACCATACGACATTTTAGATGGAATGTTCAAATTGTTGTCCATCTGGTGTGAGACACTCGCATACCCTACCAGCCACACTCACTGGCGTTATTTCTGCCAGACCCTGTATTTTTGTAACGCTTTCCTCGTCTTTGATTTTGTATTTTGTCTGTATCAATTGGATTCATTTTGTAATTCATTGTGGGTAATTGAATTTCTAACTCTTAAGGCTTCCAAGTCGAGAAGGCATCGTCAAGTCAGACTTGACTCTTCTGACTCCGATTCTGCATCTGGTCAAGGACAGATCAGAGCAACCAGGAAGAAAAGAAATAAAGAAACACTGAAATCAGTAGGAAGGAAGATGTCTTCCAGAAAAAGAGGTAGCTTTTAAAGTCTTTTTGAGACTCAGCAAGGGAGAATGGGTCTTATTTACAATCTTCCCTCACTGATTTTTTGTTATTAAAAAGGATTAGATATGTGTTTGAGAACCTGGTGAGATTTAACATTAAAAATAAATGAATTATCTTACATTCTTAGAATATTACTGCAGAAAGGGACTTAAGGAGTCATCAAATTCATCATTTCATAGATTATGAAATTTATGCCCAGATAGATTAATTAGCGTAACCTGTCCAACGTGCTGTAGCTAGATATAGAATTAGTCTAGAATTTTCCAGATCATACTTTATTAGTAATTTCTATGTGTGAAACAAACTTATATGTAGAACAAGGTATGGTGAGTAGTAACATCTATAACCCGTATTTCCCTCTAGCTATGCCAGTTAAGCTAGACCTGCTTTTCTTCGAAATAGTGTATCTATAAAATGCCCTTGGTATTTGGTTCTTAAAGAAATGATTTATTTTAAAAGTTAAAGTTTAACAAATTATACAAAAAAAGGAGCATTAGAAACGTTAGTAAATACTTAATGCCCAGTATAGAACACTCCTAGCTATTACCAGGAATAGCATTGTAGGTAGGTGGGAACAAACTGAAAATACTGGGTTGACCAAAAAGCTTGTGTGGTTTGTTCTGTAAAATGAAAGATACATTTTTCATTTTCACCAGTAACTTTATTTGGATATTTGTGAGTATGTTGGCCATCTCCCACTTGGTATGTAACGTTGCTTGTTCTCAACTAATGTCTGGATTTGATCGCTATCAACTTCAGCTGGTCCACCCAGCTGTGCAGCATTGTCGAGTGAGAAATCTCCAGCATTAAACTACACAAACCACTTTTGACACATTGGATCAGTCACAGCACCTTCTCCATACGCTGCACAAATCTTTTGTGTTTCAGTTGTAGTTTTACCTTTCTTGAAATAGTATAGTATCTTAAAGTATAATATACCAAAAATGTTGTGTGTTTTCTTCCATCTTCAGTATTAAAATGGCTACCCCCAAATTCACCTATTTTGATGAATTTTTAAAAATTAATTTATTTTGCTCTGGCTGGTGTGGCTCAGTGGATTAAGCACAGGCCTGTGAAGCAAAGGGTCACTGGTTCGATTCCCAGTTAGGGCACATGTCTAAGTTGCAGGCCAGGTCCGCTCTGGGGGGCACGTGAGAGGCGATGATACATCCATGTTTCTCTCCCTCTCTCTGTCTCTCTCCCTTCCCCTCTCTCTAAAAAATAAATAAATAAAATCTTTAAAAAATTTAATTTATTTTTAGAGAGAAGGTTAGGGAGAGAGGAAGAGAGAGAGACAGGGAGAGAAACATCGATGTGTGGTTGCCTCTCACATGCCACCCCAGAGGGGACCTGGCCCGCAACCCAGGCATATGCCCTGACTGGGAATCAAACCGGTGATCCTTTGCTTCGCAGGCCTGTGCTTAATCCACTGAGCCAGCCAGGGCTGATGAATTTTTTTTAAAGCATGCTGTTATGACAGCTGTCACAATACAATGTAACAGAATTGTTTCTAATGAAGTTAAAAGACAACTAAGCACTACTAGAGTCATCTTACTGAAAAAAACAAAAACAAATGAAGTTTTTGGCCAACCCGATACTTAAAAAAAGACATTTTCAAATGTGTATTTCTGTTTACCATTACAATTTTAGCTTTTAGTTTAAACATCTAATTTTTATATCGTTGTAATAATGACATTACTTGTATAGAATTTTTATCAAAGATTAACGTTATTTGTTTTTATATAAAATCATTTTTCCCATCTGTTTTCAGAAGACATACAGAACGTACGGAAGGAAGACAAATGTTTTAGTCTGAGTATGCCCATCATTACGGAAGAGGACGAGGAGGACGGAAGTCACAGTGAAGCAGGTAGAGATGAAGTTTTGTCCGATGACTGAAGGAAAGCTTGAAGAGCGTGAGGGTTGGCTGTGTGTTCTTGTCGTGTTTTTGCCTTAGGCACATTGGAGAATTTTAGCATTAATCATACTGTTGAAGACACTTGGAGTAGTAATTGGGAATCCATCAATGACAATGAATATAATACGTGTTAAGAGTAATGCCTGTTGACTCTTTTTTTCATTTGGGCTCTATATTCATTCAGCAAGCATTTATTCGGTGTGTCTCAGTTTCAAGCACCTAGCTAGGTAGAGGTATATAAAGATACCAACTACAAGAATTTAAGAACCATTTTCTTTTAATCATAGTAATTGTAGATCTGAGCACAGTGACTGGCCCACAGTGGACCTAAGTAAGTATTTGTTGAGTGAATCCTATCAGTCTGTGCCCCCAGTGACCTTACAGTTTAATGTGGAAGGAAAATAAGCCAGCGCATTATTGTAAAGAGAATCAGTGTGCTGTAAAAGCACATGGAAGACAAAGAATAGACAATTAAAAGGGAGTGTCTGTTCCTTCGGAAATCTGAGGGCTTCTGTGGTTTGCTTACGTCAGCACAAAACAGTCCTTTACAGTCTTGTGGTGACTTTCAGACTAGTTTCTCTCCTGTCTTGCTAGCTTTTACTGTGTGTGTGTAAACTGTTAATCACACACAAATCTTTATGGCTAGCTGGCAAGTCCTATTCCAAAATCATTGGCTTGCTACTTTTAAAAAGTTGGTTTTCATGAATCATAATTACATATGCACATAACAATTCAAATAATTTTATAATACTCATTATAAGAAGCCAGTCTTCTAACTCTGATTCCTATTTATTACTCCCCAGGGAGAGCCGCTTTTAACCCTTTACTAATTATTGCGGTGTACCTCTGTCTCTAAATAACATGTTCATATTGCCATTCATTCATATCTCAATTCTATGGATTATGTATTGACTTCCCACTGAGGAAGGTAAGGATTTAATTCTATTGTATCCTTTGCTTCCCACCCCAAATACCTGAATGCTTTTGAGCCGCACCCTCCCAATATAATTATTATTTTAGTTGTGTTGGTATTCAGCATTTATAAAACATTACTGGCAGTAGGGCCATGCAATATGCTATGATTCTTCCTTAATCTCTACATTTTATTATTTTCTCTAGAGAGTTAATAAATTGTTTTTGCCTGTTTATTTTTTCTGTGTGCTTACCACTCTTCTTCCCATAGACCCCCAGACTCTTCTTCCTCAATTGTAAATCCCCTCTTGGTGCGCCCAAGCCCGTCAGGCATCCGTCAGTCTCACCTTTGTGAAGAAGTCTCCCCAGGCCCAGATCCGCTTTCCCTGGGTGTCGGTTCACAGGACCCTGCGCTCTGTCCTGGCGGCTGCATTCTTCTAGGAGTCTGTTTTCTTTTCCTTAATTTTTTCTTTGTTTTTTCTTACACCTTTTGCTGTTACTCCCCTTTGATTTTCATTGATGGGGAATATTTCTTTTCTTTACATTTTTCATAATTTTCATGTTTTGCATCTTCCGTTATTTTCTTTGTTTTTATGACCAGTAACTACTAGGTTTACAACTGTTTCTACATGGATGCCTGTTTGTGTGTTGGTTCTGGCATCTGCTGTGGTAGCCAAACCAGATGTATGGGACTAGTGTTTGGGTTACCTTTTCAGGTTAAATGGAAGTGAAATTGAAATCTTCGGTACTGTATCTCTCTGCACTGGCCTGGATACCTTTCAGATCTTGCACACCAGGTCCACACTAATTATAGGTCCACACTAATTATTATTTCACCCATGTGAAACATTCAAAGTAGCTAATTATTAAGTGGGATTTAACATAACTAGAGTCTACATTAGTAAGTTTTCAACTGTAACATCCTTTTGAGGAAAAATCATGTATATGTCAGGTTAAGATTTCTTGTTGGAGCTTTGCTGTGTGGCATTCTTATTAATACCAATCTATCATTTTTTAGTTTAAATGCATATTATCAATTAAGTATTATTTTTATAGAGCTGACAGACTTCTAAATTTTATGTCTTTAGAGGTCACAGCACCGAAGAGGAAAAGAAAACTCAGAAAAAAGAGCCTGGTGTAGAGTTCATGATTTTGAACCTGCTGACAGAAGAGAAGATTTATATTTTGTGTGTTGAACAGAAGACTGCTGTTATTAAAAGTACTTCTTCTGAGAAACTGTAGGTTTTTTCCTTTGAAATGGCAATACTTTAACATAGTTCTAGAATAAAAATACAAAAACTTAGAGTAAGAATTTATTCAAATTTATTTTTAACACATTTTATGAAATCTGCATAGAGAGAAAATTTTGATTTAGAATGAGGTAGAAGTAATCCTGTTATTTGAAAAATTTTAATATTTCTTATAACTTGTGATATTTGTTAAATGCAGTTTTGTTAATATTTAAAAACTTGAAATATTAATGTTTATTACATGTAAATGGCTAATTATTTTGTATCTACAATTTGTTAATGGATTTATGATGTATATAAACTATTTTATATATTGTATGCTTAAGTGCACTAAAGTTTTTGCCTTATTTGCTTTATTTTTAATTTATTTTATTGATTATGCTATTACAGTTGTCCCATTTACCCCCCTCTATTCCCCCCTGCCCCGCACCTCCTCATTCCCAGCCCTTTAGTTTTTGTCCATGGGTCATACACATAAGTTCCCTGGCTTCCACATTTCCCATACTATTCTCAACCTCCCCCTGTCCATTTTCTACCTACCATTTATGCTACTTATTCTCTGTACTTTCTCCCCCTCTCGCCCCCTCCCACTCCCCTGTTGATATCCCTCCCTGATTTATATAAATCCCTTCAACATTTCATATAATAAAGGCTGGGTGATGATGAACTCCTTGAACCTGACCTTATCTAAGAAGCACTTTATCTGCCCTTCCATTCTAGATGAAAGTTTAGCTGGATAGAGTATTCTTGGATGTAGGTCCTTGCCTTTCATGACTTGGTATACTTCTTTCCAGCCCCTTCTTGCCTGAAAGGTCTCTTTTGAGAAATCAGCTGACAGTCTTATGGGAATTCCTTTGAGATGATTGTCTCCTTTTCTCTGGCTGCTTCTAGGATTCTTTCCTTATTTTTAATCTTGGGTAATGTCATTATGATGTGTCTTGGTGTGTTCTTCTTTGGGTCCAACTTCTTTGGGACTCTCTGAGTTTCCTGGACTTCCTGGAAGTCTATTTCCTTTGCCAGATTGGGGAAGTTCTCTCTCATTATTTGTTCAAATAAGCATTCAATCGCTTGGTCTTCCTCTTCTCCTTCTGGCACCCCTATGACCTGGATGTTGGGACATTTACAGATGTCCCGGAGGTTCCTAAGCCTCTCCTCATTTTCTTGAATTCTTGTTTCTTCATTCCTTTCTGGTTGAATGTTTTTTTCTTCCTTCTGATCCACACCATTGATTTGAGTCCCAGTTTCCTTCCCATCATTATTGGTTCCCTGTATATTTCCCCTCATTTCTCTTAGCGTATTCTTCATATTTTCATCTAATTTGCAACCAAATTCAGCCAGTCCTATGAGCATCCTGATTACCAGTGTTTTGAACTGTGCATCTGATAGGTTGACTATCTCTTCATGGCTTAGTTGTATTTTTTCTGGAGTTTTGATCTGCTCTTTCATTTGGGTCATCCTTCCCTTTCTCTATGCGCTTGTTACTTTAAGGGGCAGAGCCTTAGGTGTTCACCAGGGCGGGGTAACCCACGTAGCTGTGTTGTGATGCTGTCTGTGGGGGCGGGGCCGGTCTGGACGAACATGTCTTTAACTTCTTGGTTGTGGGACTTCCATGCTGTTCGATTTTCTGTCAGATCTGATTGTTTTTTGTTTTTAAATTGTTGTGTTCCCTCTTTTGGTTGTGCGAGGAGGCACAGTGTGTCTACCTACGCCTCCATCTTGGCTAGGCTTTTTTTTTTTAATATATAAAATTTACATGGTTGGTAACTTATGCGAGTGATAGTTTAAGAAGCTCAGTTTCCACTTTTGTAGTCAATTATATATTTTTTGGTGCTTGTTTTAAAGCTCCCTTGGCCTAACATTTATGTGTGTATGTATGTGTTCTGTTTGTATATGTATAGATATATGTAGGCATCTGTCCAAATATATACATATATCATGACTAGTAAATATATTAAGTACAACATTTAAATACTGATAATTTCTGATAAAATCTTTAAGAGTAGTAATGTAAATTCCAGAATGTGTCTATGGTTATAGAATAGTTGGTACTCAGAGAAAAAAATTCGACAACTTCCTAAATGTGCCTCACTGTTAATTTCTCATTGAGACATTTAAACGGAGATTGCCTGAGCCGTGTTATTTAAATTGCTGCCAGTAGCAGACCATCTCCCTGTCACATGGGCTCGCCTGTCTGACAGTTCATTCTACTCCATGCAGCTTTCCAGCATTGTGTATTCAGAAATTCTGCAAATGCCCTGTGAGTGACAGTCTGTGACACCTGTAATCTTTTAAAATCAAACTACTAACACTTTTGGCATTGGGCAGAGCTTCTGGGATTAAATATTCCAGGGTTGGGGCACTTGGAGGTATGGCTCCATTATTGGCCACTTGTATACCAGGTTATTTGCTAGAACTTGCCTGCTCATTAAAGTTTATGACATTGTACAGCTAACACAGTGAGTAGCCCTCTATTTTTTCATAACAGTACTTATAAAAAATACTGGGTATCATTTCACATGTACAGTGAAGAAACTAGACCTCAGGATGCCTGGCCATACTTTACAAAGTTAGTAAGCGGTGTATCTGTGGGTACAACAGCAGACTCTGGCCTGTAATTTCATTGCCATTTTATATAAGCCAACAGAAACAGAAATCCAGAGGAATATCTTTGACTGTGAGCATTAAGCCATTTCCATATGGCTTAAACAATAAAGTTCATTTTAAAACCAGATGAGTCTCAGTTACATATGGCAATACATCAATCGGCTCCAGGTGGCTTCATACACCGAGGCTTGGGTCCTTGGGGAGAGCTTTATGTCGGTGTAGGGAACTGTTTGCCAGCCAAGTTCCCAGAGAGTAGCCAAAAGCCGCCCGCACAGGCAGGCCTTCCTAAGGATAGCAGTCTCAAGCCCTGCTGCGTTACCTCTCCTGCACAGGTGGGTCCCTGTCATTTTTTCACTGTTTCCAGCAGTGCCGGGTCGACCTTTGTGTGTTCATCTTGGCTCACTTGGGTTGGTGTTTCTGTTGGGTAGATTTGCACATGGATTTGCTTATCAAATTTGTGTGTGTGTGTATACACTATATAATTTTGATAATTATTCACATTATACATTATGTACACATTACATACACATTATACACATTACATTACACATTATATTATAATTTTGATGATTATTGCCAAATTGTTCTCCAAAAATACTGCCAGTTTACATTCCCGCTAATCATTTTTGCAAGGGACTGTACACTGGTTATTTTTGTAATTGTTAGTTGAATATAGCCTGAATCTTAATAAAAGAAAATGTAGAAAGATAGATAAAAGTAACAAAATTATACTAAGTAGTTGTGAGTTGTTAAAGCATCTGTAGTGCTTTAGCTGATAGCAAGTTTTTCATGAATATATTATGAAAATATAGTGTGAATCACTTGATAGCTTTGCTTTAAATGAAATTGGAACTTACTGAACAGAGTTAAAATAGAAAATATTTGTGTTCAGCAGTAGGTTTTCAGAATTAAAATGTGTTCAAATACTAGTTACCTGTTACATTAAGCTATTTCCATTTTCAGCTTAATTGTAATAAAATGGCTGTATCAAGTCATAAATACATGATTTTAATATTAAATAATTACTAAATGTTTTGTAAGCGAAGAGGCACTGTGGCAATGTTCATAAATGAGCTGCATTTTAAAATCATACCACTTTCAGGAATCTTAATACATGAAAGTATTGTTCAGAGTAGAGAATTGGAATGATAGTAGTTTATAATGTTATATGCCAGTTTTACTTGGATCTGAAAAGCAAAGTGTGAATAAAAGTGGGACCTTAAAGAAAATGGAGCTTCTATGGATGCTTACAGAGGAATATTTTTCAATTTGAAAATAAGGTATTGATTTCTTCAGAAGGAAACAACCCTGAAAACCTGCAGTTCTGTTGAGAAATCCTTGTGTGTTGTTTTTGTTTTCTTTTCTGGTACCGTTATGAGTTTTCTTTGTTTTCTGGTACTGTTATGGGTTGATGTTGTGTAAGCACACCTAAGCCCCCATTGGGGTTTATAACCTCTTTCTCTTGATGCTTCAGAGGTTTCCTAACTGTGAGTGGACATTCAGTGGGAGGAAACACTCACAATCTCTTTAACAACTGATTAAAGTGCTCCTTCCCTGAAACAAACACAGTTGTACTGTCTGCAAGGTATTTTCTACTGCCAGAGAAGGGATAATAAACCAACTTCTAGGCAAAGACTCTGTCTTACACAGCAGGGGTCCCCAACCTCCAGGCTGTGGACGGTACCAGTTGGGCCTGTTAGGAACCAGGCTGCACAGCAGGAGGTGAGCTTGAATGTAATAAGCACGAATCAGCCCGAAACCATCCCCCCACCCCGTCTGTAGAAAAATTGTCTTACACAAAACCAGTCCCTGGTGCCAAAAAAGTTGGAGGCCACTGTTATACAGGGATTTCTAGAACAGTAATATAATGGGGAAATGCATGAAAAATTCACTTATCTAAATGGTTTGAATACTTGCACTTTTCCTATGTAGATTCTGGTAAGTCAAAAACTTGTATCCTACTTTGACCACTGACTCACTGTGTATCCTTAAAACATTAATTTTTTTTATTAAATCCTTTTCTCAGCAGTAAATTGAAGATAAAACAGAACTATATTACGGACTTGTCAAAAATATTAAGAACTGAATAATGCTTTAAAAATGCAAAGATATGAATGCTCAGCTTCAAAATAATTACCACTGGAAAGTGTAAGCTTTTAAAATGTACTTGGATGCCAAGGAAACCAGAATAATAATTAGTGCTTCACGTGGTTTTTTTAAAAATTGAATTTATTGGGATGACATCTACTCAAAAAACCATACAGGTTTTCAAGTCTACAACTCAATTAAACATCATCTGCATACTGCATCATGCGCCTACCACCCCAAGCAAAGTCTCTTAATGTGGAATCTCATGTGATTTTTGAAGTGATTTTCTTGTCATAATTGAAAGCATATGTATTTACAAAGATCCTCAGATTGGTATGAGACAAAGCTCTTATGGCTGAACAATTTAAGGAGCGCCTGGTTTTCCTTTTTTCCAGTTGAATTAGGTACAATATATGAGGTCTGTCCGGAAAAATTTCAGCCATTGTTAATATAACGAGAATGGTTTACATGACATCAGTGTGACCTGGAAGCCAAGGAGAGTGGACTGGAATGCAAATGTGTGAACAGTGATGACATCACTGTACTAGTCAGTGGGAGCGGTAGATGCTGCTGAGTGAGCATGTGTGCTGTGTGGTCATCACATTCAAAATGACTGAGCAAGTAGAGCAATGAATCTGCATCACATCTTGCATTAAGCTTGAACATTCCACCACAGAATTATTTGGATGGTTCAGAAGGCTGCAGGTTCATCATGACAATGAGCCCACTCATGCGTCATGTCTAGAGCAGAGTTTTTTCGTGAAACATCAAATCACCCAGGTGACTCAGTTCCCCTGCAGCCCAGATTTGGGGCCTATTAACTTCTGGCTTTTCCCAAAACTAAAATTACCTTAGAAAGGGAAGAGATTTCAGGCCGTTGATGAAACTCAGGAAAATATGACGGGGCGGCTGATGGCAATTGGAAGAACTGTGAGGTCTCAAGGTGCCTACTTTGGATGGGACTGAAACATCATTGTCCTATGTACAATGTTTCTTTTTTTTTTTTTTTTAAGATTTTATTTATTTTTCAGAGAGAGGAGAAGGGAGGGAGAAAGAGCAATGTATGGTTGCCTCTCACATGGCCCTCACAGGGACCTGGCCCGCAACCCAGGCACGTGCCCTGACTGGGAATCGAACCGGGACCGCCTGGTTCCCAGCCCGCACTCAATCCACTGTGCCACACCAGCCAGGTCTGTACAATGTTTCTTGTAGCTTCTTCAAAAACTGTGTCTATTTTTCATATTACGTGGCTGGATACCTTCTGGACAGACCTTGTATATCCTCTTCCAAATAGTCTGTTTTGGTTATGACAAAGATTCATACGTATATAGAGAGATAACTATCTTTAACTGAGGTATCTTTAAAAATTGATTTTATGAGTTGAAGGTTACTTTTGCTTTGACATTAAGAGCCCAGGAAAATATGCAGTTATTAATGCCTTCCCAATGTACCTTTGTTTCCTGTATTAAATGTCTGAAGAATTCTCTTTTTGAATGGCATCGAGAGGACTCTGGGTGCTTAACTATTCACATTTTCATTTGTCTTTGACCAACTATGTAGTAATTGTCATAGCACATTAAAAAAATTCCCTGTAGTAAAGTACGTGCCAGTGCCTCAGGCTGTATAACCCCGTTTTACATTGTATTTTTTATGCCTGAAATATTCAGTTTAATGTTCTGTGTATTGAGGTCTGATTTTTTAAAAAAATGTGAGTTTGGACAGGCTCCTTGAGGTTACAAGGAGCAAAGGCACATTACCTTAAATGCTGGAGGCTTATTTTAAGAATATAGAGGACAGTAAGCCATTGTCTCATAAGAGGCACGGTTCCTTGGAAAGCTGAGAAAATAGATCTTTGTCACATAGTAAACTCAGCAGCTCCGATGTCCGGGTTGTTGCCTCATCTTGAAGTGGATGTCCATTGCTACATAGTCACAATATGCATACTCTTCTTCATGTGTTTTCCAGCTTCTCTCTGCACATTTCTTCTTCTGCTATTTCTGTCTCTGAAAGAGGTCTGATTGATTCTACTAGTCACAATCCAAAAGAGAGTTCCCTGATTGGGCACAGATTACTGGATCATTCTGGTCTCTCTTATGTCCACCCAGAGGATGGCCACCCTTAACTAAGGCATAGATCCCTGGCGTAGTCACTTGTGGCCAGTACAGCAGGGCCGCAGCCATCGGGCACAGCAAATTCTCTGGAAGGACCTGACTCCGGCAACTTAGAAGAGGTTGTGAGCAGGACAGCTCTTTGGAATCTCATGGACTTCTTGGTCCAATCATGATTTGATTAAAATGATAATGATATTATACATTATTCTCAATATTGCAACTTTGTAAAGGAATCAAGTCATGGCAGAAGTGTTCATTTGACAAACAGCAGCATTACAAAGTGGTTAAGAGAAATTGCTTGGGGACCAAACTGCCTGGATTTGTTTTGGGATTACCATGTAATAAGTTAGGGGCATATATCCTTCACTTAATGTAATTCCACTTAATCTCTTGTGATGGTGTTATATATTTTACTTCTTTATGGTATAAACCTCATCATACATGTTGTGGCTTTAAACAAAGAAAAAATAAATATTTACTCATGTACAAAGCTTTTCCAGTGCTCTTTTTCCTTCATGCAAACCTGTGCTTACATTTTGGAATAATTTTTCTTCAGTCTGTAGAATTTCTTTTAATATTAATTTCTTGTAGCTCAGCTCTGTTGGAGACAGATTCTATGAGCTTTTGTTTGTCTGAGAATGTCTGTATTTCACCTGCATGTTTGAAAGATGTTTTTGCTGGATTTAGAATTTCAGGTTGACAGCTGTTTCTCTCAGCACTTTAAAAATCGTTCTATTGTCTTCATTGCTTCAGATGAAAGTTTTGATTCTCACCATTAATCTTTTGTATATGATACGCCCACCCCACCCCCCCCTTTTTTTTTTGCTGCTTTAAAAAAATTTTTTTTCAGGACTTCGAAGCTCCAGAAAAAACACAACTAAGCAATGAAGAGATAGCCAAACTATCAAGTACACAGTTCAAAACCGCTAGTAATCAGGATGCTCACAGAAATGGTTGCTTATGGTCCCAAAATAGGGGAAAAAAGTGAAGGCTATGAAAAGTAAAATAAAGGAAAATGCACAGGGAACCAACAGTGACAGGAAGGAAATTGGAACTCAAATCAATGGTTTGGACCAGAAGGAAGAAATAAACATTCAACAGGAAGAGAATGAAGAAACAAGAATTCAAAAAAATGAAGAGAGGCTTAGGAACCTCCAGGACAACTTTAAGCACTCCAAAATCTGAATTGGGGATGCCAGAAGGAGAAGAGGAAGAGCAAGAACTTGAAAACTTATTTGAACAAATAATTAAGGAGAACTTCCCCAATCTGGCAAAGGAAATAGACTTCCAGGAAGTCCAGGAAACTCAGAGTCCCAAAGAAGTTGGACCCAAAGAAGAACACACCAAGACACATCATAATGACATTACTCAAGATTAAAGATAAGGAGAGAATCTTAAAAGCAGCAAGAAAAAAGGAGACAGTTACCTACAAAGGAATTTCTATAAGACTATCAGCTGATTTCTCAAAGTAAACCTTACAGGCAGAAGGGGCTGGAAAGAAGTATTCAAAAGTCCTGAAAGGCAAGGACCTACATCCAAGATTACTCTATCCAGCAAAGCTATCATTTAGAATGGAAGGGCAGATAAAGTGCTTCCCAGATAAGGTAAAGTTAAAGGAATTCATCATCACCAAGCCCTTATTATATGAAATGTTAAAGGGACTTATCTAAGAAAAAGAAAACAATGAATAGTAAAATGACAACAAACTCACAACTATCGACATCTGAACCTAAAAAAACAAAAACTAAGCAAACAACTAGAACAGGAACAGAATCAAAGAAATAGAGATCACATGGAGGGTTATCAGCAGGGAGGGGGTGGAGAATGGGGGAAAATACAGGGAATAAGAAGTGTAAATGGTAGGTACAAAATAGATGGGGAGGTTAAGAATAGTATGGGAAATGGAGAAGACAAAGAACTTATATGTATGACCCATGCATGTGAACTAAGGGGGAGGGATGCTGGAGGGTGTGGGGGTGCAGGGAGAGGGGGATAAAGGGAAGAAAAAATGGGACAACTGAATAGCATAGTCAATAAAATATATTTAAAAATATTTTTTCTTTATTTTTGATTTTCAGCACTTTGATATGATGTGTCTATTGTAGTTTATTTTCTCAGTCTATCATCTGTTTTTCTGCACTGGTCTCGCTTCTCTTTTTAGGATTTCAATTACATGCATGTTGACTGCTTGATACTGTCCCACAGGTCACTGTAACTCCCCCCACCCTTTAATTTTTCTGTTACTCAGTCTCGATGATTCCTTTCAGCTTGTTTTCAAGCTCACAAATTCATTCTTCTCATGTATTCACCCTGCTGTTTATATCATCCAATAACTTTTAAAATTTAGATGCAAGATTTTTCAATTTTTGGATGTTCTCCATGGTTCTTTTTTATGGTTTTCATATCTTTGCTGAAATTCTCCTTTTCTTTACCCATTATATCCATCTTTTACTACAGATTGTTTAATATACTTATATAGTTATTTTGAAGTCTTTGTTAGTTCCAACATTGGGGACATCAGTATGTGTTCTGTTGAATGATTTTTTTTTCTATAGACTATTGGATCACATTTTCTTGTTTTTCCCCCAATCTAGTCATTTTAAAAAATTTGTAACTTTAAAAATTTTATTGTCCTTGTTCTTTGTTTCTTTTTTCTCCTTTTTATTGGATTTATTGGGGTGACACTGGTTAACAAAATTATACAGGTTTAGGTGCACAGTTCTACAACCCATCATCTGCACACTGCGTTGTATATTTAGTAATTTTTTACTGTATGATGATACATATTAGAGGCACTGCACTCTATTGTCTCTCTCTGAAGGATGTTGAGCATTATTTTAGGAGATGGTTAAATTACTGACGCAGAATCTTGAACTAGTTGAGGTTTGATTGTAGGCTTTGTTAGCTGGATCTGATTTGGTTTGGTCCTTAGTTTTATGGCGAATACCTTTGTCCTGGTATGTGGCCTTTACTTCTAAGGATGTGGCCCTTCTTAAGTTCTCATGGAAAGCCTAAAGTGTTTGCCACATTGCTCTATCCTGGCAGGACTTGAAGTTTGAACTCTGGAGAGCCCTGAGTGGGCAGCTGCTGAAATACCTGCTCAGCACTGTCCATTCTGCAGCAGTTCATTTGACCTGGAATCAGTGGAGTTCTTGTCTTGCTTGCAGCCTAAGACCTGAGGGGATTTTACACTCACATTTTGGGGTGACCTCTCTGTAATGGCTGCTTTCAGGGATTTCCTGTTTTGATTTCCGAACACCCTGAGTTCTGCCTGCCCTGTTCCGTGGACATGGTGTGCACTCAGGGCCCAACTGCATAAACGTGGCTCTCTCCGGTGAAGGGTGCATGCCCGACTGGTTTTACTGCAGAAAAGAATGAGACCATAGCCTGCCATTTCTCCGGAAGTTATTGAACCTTCTTCACTGCCTTTGTGCTCTGAGGGTCTCCCAGGTTCCCACGATTCCCCTTAAGTGTTCTTTGGGAGTTTATGGACTCATTTAAGTCACCCAACTGCTCTGTGATCATAATTTAGCATCGTAATACCTAATGGCTTGAAAGACTTTGGAAAAGCTTTATTTGTTTATTATAATCCATGCCATATTTAAATGTTCTGAAGTATTTTTGTTCAGAAGCTTAGGACAAAGACTGAATGAGAATCAAAGGCAAGTCTTACATAAATCAATCAAAAACTTCTCCCTTGTCAGATAAAACAGTAGCTCGCCAGCTAAATGCGCAAATCAGAGTTAAAATAAGTTTTCTATTTTCACCTACTCTAACAAAGAGACAAAGCAATAGCCATTTCAACCAAAAATAGTCTCCGCGGTGACGCAGACCCGCTGAGTGTGTGGCTGCAGCCCTGCACCCTTTCCCGCCCTCATTTCTTCTTGTAGCCTGAGTGTTGCCAAAGTCCACAGGAAGTGGGCACGGCCAAGGTCAGAGAGCCCATATGGTGATTCCCTCGGAGTGTGTGTAAGAGGTACTCGTCCTGTCTCACACTGGAGATGGACTCAAGCAACGTGGATGGCGAATCACAGTAAGAGACCTGCAATAATCATAAATTACTTAGCTAAAACATTTTGTTTTCTTTAAAAATTATTTTTTGTTTTTAAAAAAATTTAATTTTTGATTACAGTCGATATACAATGTTGTATTGGTTCCAGGTGAATAACGTAGTGATTAGACATCTATATGCCTTATGAAGGATCACCGGCTAAGCCCAGTGCCTGCCGGGCACCCTACGTAGTCACTACGATATTATTACTACATTTCCTACACTGCACTTTATATCCTTGTGACTACAAACTGGCAATTTGGAAAGGGAATTGGGGGATGGTTCCCATCAGGCAACCATCAATTTTTACCTTAGCTAAAACATTTTATAAGCAATTGCTCAGTCCTGTCCTTTCTCTGCCCTGTGTATACAGCCCCCAAAGCTAAAGCTGCCCTAGACCATCCGAGCTTGTCTCCTACTTGCCATCCTCAGGGTCTCCAGGCCCCGGGCCCCTTTGTATCCTCCCGGTCCCTCCTCACTCCTGCTGTGGCTTTATTATCCCTCCAACCACCCCTACCCCCAGCCCTGCTTCTGGCAGTGGGGAGGACACAGTGATTTAGAATCCCTCTGCAGCCCTGGCTGGTGTGGCCCAGTGGACTAAGTGCTGGCCTATGAACCAAAGAGTCACCAGTTTGATTCCCAGTCAGGGCACATGCCTGGGTTTTGGGCCAGGTCCCCAGTGAGGGGCACATGAGAGGCAACCACACATTAATGTTTCTCTTCCTCTCCTTCTCTTCATTGCTCTTCTCTCTAAAAATAAACAAATCTTAAAAAAAAAATCTCTCCTCATTTGGCCTTCCTTCAAATCCCGTCTCCTTCCATCACCTGCTTTCCCAGCAATGGTGGGGATAGCTTCCACACGGCCACCTTGCTGCCTGTGCTCCTGAGCGCTAGTCTTCCAGGGGGACCCTCACTGGGGCTGGACTCTTTGAATTCCTTCTCACTTTCCTAACAGAGGCAGCTTAAAATCGTTCCCGCTGTCCTAAGTCCTCCGCTTCCTTCCTTCTTGGCGACTAGGCATCCATCCTACATTATAGAGAACCCGGGGACCGCATGGCATGCCTGAGCTCCCTTGACCTCCCTCGTCCAACCACGAAACCCTTTTGTGTCATTACATTCTCTGTCTCAACTTGAGTTCCTGAGTCTGAAAATGGGGCTTTCTCTTTAAGGTGAAAGAAAGCCTACCTACACTGGTGATGCCAGCCACTCTTTCATAGGTGCCTACTCCTGCTTCTCTGTCCTTTAGATCCTCCCCGTCCAGTGGCTCCTTCTTCTCCCTTTGGAACTACTGGCACCCTAGCTTGATACTGACATGTATTTTTCATTCCTGTTATGTAATTTCATTTACCTGTGGGTCTCCTGGGCATCTACAGCCTTGGATTGTGTGGAGAAACATAGAAGCCAAGATCTTGGCTTTTGAATTTTAAAAGCTATGGTCTAGGTAAAAGATACAAAGATTTGCAAGAATATAGGATCTTTTGAGAGTCAGTTTTCCAGCCCCTTAGGAGGTAGATTTCTTGGGCCACGGGGCGAGGAAGGGTCATCAAGCAGAGCAATGAGGTGAGATTCTACTGGGGGTATGAGAAGGTAAAGGCAGGCATTGGTGATGGGTACGCTTCCCTACCGCCTTCTTCCTTGCTGGCAGAGCCCACCTCATGTCATAGAAGCTTAAAAGAACAGGTATTTGCTTTCCCAGCCTCCATTGCAGATAGAATTGATAGAGAAAGCTTCTGAGGACTTTTACAAAGATTGTCTTCATGAATAAGAAGAGACCGATAAGAAGGTGTACCCCCTACCCTGGCTTTTGGAATATTTCGTGTGAGGATATGAGATTTTGTGCTGCAGCAGTCTGTGATCACGAGAGGGACCTGCTGACAAACTGCGGCTGGCAGAGTAGGAAGACGGAAAGAGCCGGAGTCTTCATGGACGTTGCTGAGATGCTAAACCAGCCATGGGACCACGCCGCTTCGTGTGCCATGTTATATAAGTTCTTACTGTGTAGGCCACCCTTACGCAGTTACATGTAGTTGAAAACATCCCATACCCAGTCCTTCCCTTCCTTGTCTTGGAGAAAAGTCCCATTGGGACTGGGTGGCGGGCGCAGAGGTGATAGAACTTCCAGATAGATTAGAGAAGTTGAGAACTAAGGCAGCCTTTGTCTCACAACAAAGGCTGCCTTACTCAACATCTAGTTCCCTGGTGAAGTACGGCGTCCCCTTAGGCACCATGTGAAGGGAATGGTGAGAAAGGAACAGTTGTGTGGCCGGTTAGAAAAGGCCTGAGACCGCACAGACTTCCTCAGAAGGACATGGCGAACAGCCATATTTCCCCACAGGAAAGTCAAGGGGAAAAGGTCAGACGTGGAGAGGCTTTGGGTGCGGGCGAGAGGACAGAGCCGTGGATGGCGCACTCTGACTGATAACCGGAGGCCATCAGTGAGGGAGTGTGATGAGCTCAAAGTCCAGACAGAAGTCCATCGCAGAGTGGACCTCTGAGGGCCAGACAGCGCCTCACATCCCTGCGACTCTCCAGCCCTTTCCTCCAAAGTGGGGTGCAATCCCCAGCAAAAAGTGGGGAAGGAAAATTCTGAATTGCCTGAGGAAAACCTGATGCATGGAGTTTACCCTGTACTAACTAAAATCAAACTCCTAATAACAGGTAGAATGAGGACTTGGGCCAAAAAGTTAATTTAGTTATAGAGAGTCCAGCACAAATATGCCCCTTTTTATTACAAAATCTTTTATTACAAAATCATGAGCATGCAATTCTGTAATATAACAGAATTGCAGCTCAGGCACACCATATGACATTTTAGGTGAAATATTCAAATTAAAGCTCTAAATTATTATACCCCTATTATTACCCTACCAACCACACTCAAGCAAGCCTCACTTCCGTCGGACCCTATAGAAAAGTGAAGTGTTTTCCTTCTATGTACTTGAATGTGCGGATAGAAATATCTTTCCTGCTGAACAATCCTCTATCTTAAAAAACAAACAAACAAAAAAACAGACCCAAAACTCAGTCTTACCTCCATCCTGCTCTCCCCTGAAGCTCTCCATCTCCTTTCACTCCCTTCCCTGCCAAACTTTTTGAGAGAATTATCTCTACTTGGGCCCTTCACCTCTTTAAAATCTTACTCCTCAACCCTTCTCATCTAACATCTGGCTCCAGGCTAGTAAACCTGCTATCTAACGGGTGGGTCATCCAGAATACAGTTATTGAACTTACACTTTAACTTCCATTTTTCCTCTTTCTGACTTAGAAAAGTAGGTTTGATTGATGAATAAACAGCCTCTCAAATGTTCTACTGATTCTCAAATGAGTCCAGTCCCAACTCACCGTCTTTAACCTCAAACAAGCTTGACCCCCTCATTTCAGAGCTTCGAATGGGCTCCAAGCTCCAGGCTCATTTTTCATTCTTTTTTCCCTCCCTTTTCATGTCTAACTCATTTCAAATCTTTTGGCTTTGGGGCGTACCACAGAGGGTTTTTGTGAAAGACAAACGAGCCAGATCCCTGTGGTTGTTAACTAGGGGATGCTTTAGAATCTCCTGTTCTAAACACATAAATATTAAAAACAAAAATGACACACTGATGCCCCTAGGTCCCTCTCCAGATGTACTGACACTCAAAATATCCATGGCTGCCTTACCTGTGCTCTGTGACCTCATCAGAAAGGATGGCTGTGTTGCTCTCTGGTTGTTTCCTGTGTGTGCCCAGCCAAGTGGGAGCTGCTTCTGATGGCACCTACCCCGGTGTCTTCTCAGTGTCTAGCCCAGGGCTGGCGTGACCCCCACCGATGGGGTTGAACATACATCCCCGAGTGTATCAGATTGTATCTGTGAGAAGTAAATACCCTGCTATGTGCTTCAGGACACACGTTTGCTTCCTTATGTAAGGGATCTGAGGGTCTCATGTACCACTCTCCCTGACATACCAAGAGTCCATCAGAAATCAGTTTCTGAACTTCAAGAAGATGTAGTCAACTTTTCATAGACAGCTTCAGCTCAGAGTCCCCCCCCCCTGAAACACAAATGGCTTGCGAGGTACAAAACGGCCTGGTCCGCTCATCCAGGCTGATCACTGATTCCAGCGTCCACTCCTGGTCCGCTGGCAGGGCTGTGGTTTGTCCCCCGGTCATATGCCAGCTAGTTGTTCACCCGGTTGATATCCAGTCAGTTGGCCATTCATTCATTTACTCACCCAGGTCTCCAGTCACATAGCACCCACCCAGCAGGTATGTACTGAGAGCCTACTATGTGCCAGACGCTGTTTTCCCACTGGAGACAAAACAGATGGTAATACGTGGGACACAGCACGCTTGGGACCTACAAAGATGGTGTGTTGGGCAGGTTTCCCTAAAGTTCCCACGCACGCGGAGAGTTAACGTCCGGCACCTGGCCTGTGTTGCCTTCCACTCTCAACTCTTTCACGTTTTGCTCTTTACAGCTTGGGTTGCGCACTGACTAGTGCGCCCCAAGCCACAGGTAGGAAGCTCAAGGCAAGAATCAGGTGGAAACTGGGAAAGATGACAGGAAAACTAGAATGTAGTCGTGAATAGATGGGAAAGGTAGCCTGGAGAGGTGACCCTGGGGTGGCCAGGAGCGTTTCCAAGCGGCTGCGTTCGCTGTATTGGGGGAGGGGTGGTAAGGGGTGCTGATGCTGCGAGGCGGGGTTGGGGTGGGTCAGCTGCCAGGCGCCGGCAGCTCAGCCGGCTCTGCCCGCGGGGATGAGCGCTCAGGGCCCCGGCGGGGCGGTGGTGGGGAGGCAGCGGCGGGGCGCGGGGCGGCGCGGCGGGGGCGCGCGGCGGGAGGGGCTGTGCGCGGCGCGGCCCCCGAGCGCGCGGGGCCTGGCGAGGAGCGCGCGCCTGGCTGGGCTTCGCGCAGGGTCCCCCAGCCGCCGGCGGCCGCCCCGCAGCCCCTAGCCGAACCATGGCGACTGACAGTAAGTGCGCTCGTGCTGTGGAGGCCCGGGGTGGGAGGCCGCAGGGACCAGGGATGGGAAGTTCTCCTCTTTGCGACGCCTGTCTTTATGCCGGGCTCGCGGGACCAGTGGCTGGAGTCTCCCTTCGCCCCCGGACGGGCTCTTGCTCCTCTGCCCATCACCCTTCGCTACCGAGAAGGACTTCGGAGGTTCAGGTGGTCGTGGCAGCCAGCTCCGGAGGGATGTGGCAGAAGGGTGTGCGCCGCGCGGAGGTGGAGGGGACGCTGCGGTGCGGTGGGGCAGAGGGGCCTGCCATCGCAGCCCTTCGGGGGCATTGCCCTCAGGACAGTCTTTGGGGAGTCCTGCCACCAAGGCGCCACTGGCTCTTGGAGCTGTGAGTTCAAGGTTCGACTCGAGTTCTGGCTTGGATTTGCGGGCTCGTCTTCTGGGGATAAGGGCACCTGGACTGCTGGGCGGCCCTGTGGCCCCACTCGGGCCATATTCCCAGCGGGTAGCTGAGGGCCGGCCAAAGACCGAGTCTGGTCCCTATGGGCAGTGAGCGCGATTAGCGTGTGGACGTGTCGGGTTAAAGCTACTGAGTGGAAGTGTTGGGAGGCGTTGAGTTGGCCTGTTTGGGGCATCTTGGCACCACTGCTTTATTGGCTCCGTGCTTTTGGAAATGGAGTCACGTCTGTGAAAGCCGGTTAAGTTAGGTGTATGCGGAGCTAAATATTATTATATTATACATATATTATATGTATTAGTGGGCTCTTAAAGGGAGATCAGAGTAGAACTACAAGTCACACCTGCTGCATGCCTAGAATGTACAATAGAAGGTGCTCTATTCAAAGCCCATAGTACATATATTAGAAACTCACTGAATGAATGAATGAATGGTGTGCTAATTCAAGACACCCTTTGGTAGGTATTTTTGAGAGGTGAGAAGGGACAAAGATGGGCGTCAACATTTCTGCAATAATTTATTATTATTTTTCTCTTAAACCATCTATTATCCAAGCCAAGAACACTGCGTTAGTATGGTGCAGAAAGCATGGGTTTTTAGAGCTAAACAGACCTGTGTTTCAAACCTCTGAAACTCACTAGAAGTCCGGACAAAGCTGTCACATCTCTTGCACAGTGACAGGCACACAGTTAAGGTCCTCAGTTAAGGGTGGTTGCCTCCCTTCCCTCTTTGCCATCATTTTATATGTATGGAGATACCACATGTTCTCCCCCTTTTCAAATCAAATTAATGTAGATCAATTGTTTATAATAAATCAGCTAATCTGGACAAAGTCTCCCATGTTCTCTGCTCATTTGTAAAGGGTGTAGTCTGGCTTAACTTTTTTTTTTGTGGTCCAGAAAAAGAAATAATGGATTTAAGCTTTTATTGACACAGTAAGACTCAGTGAAGAAGCAGATAATTAGATTTGGCCTATTCCTGTATTTCTTAAGAAAAACAAAGGCAAAGGGGTTTGACATATTTATAGGCTTAACACAGTGGGACAGTATTCTATTATTCATTTTCTTATATTTTGGGTAAAGATGATGCATTAGATTCCTAGGAAAAAGTTGTTCATGCTCTTTACCAGTTTATCTAGACAATTGTTTCTTCTACTTCCTTACATGGTATATTCGACTGTACTGAAAAACCAAAATTTATGCCATTGGTTTTGTTTATGGAAAAAATTATGGTGCTATTCAACCAGTTTAGCTCTTGAGTTGATTTTTAGCCTCAATCTTAATTTGTGTTCATTCTCAGATGGGATGGAGCTGGGACTCTGAAAGGTTTCCAGAGTGTAGGGGTAATTAGTTCATTTTTGCTCTTATTCAGAAGTAACTATGTGTCCCTACTAGAGAAATGAAGAGAAGGGACATAATCTCAGCCAGCGTCTTGGAAAATGCTCCACAAATCCTGACCATGTCTGCACCTTAAAGCCCCACAGTCCATGGTGGGGAGGTGCCTCTGAAACTCCAGAGTGTGGGGCCCCTCCCCCACATGGAGTCCTTTGGTTAGCTCTGGTTCTCAGCCTGGCTGCACATTAGAATCATTCCAAGAGCTTCAAAAATATGCTGGATTTAGTTTTTCTTAAAGGTAGTAAGTCTCAGACTTTAATGTGTATTATAATCACCTAGGGTTTGTTAAAAACAGATTGGCTGCCGTGACTGGTGTGGCTCAGTGGGATGGGCATTGTACCGCAAACCTAAAGGTCACGAGTTCGATTCCCTGGTCAGGGCACATTCCTGGGTTATAGGCCAGGTCTCCCGTTAGAGGCACATGAGAGGCAACTGATCGATGTTTCTCTGCCACATCGATGTTCCTCTCTCTCTCTTTTTCTCCCCTTTTCCCTCACTCTGAAAATAAATAAATAAAACCTCTCAAAACACACATATTGCCAGGTCCTGCCCCCAGAGTCTCTAATTCAGTAAGTCTGGGATGTGGCTGAGAATTTTCACTCCTAACAAAGTTCCAGGTGCTAATGAAGCTGCTGCATTCCCTGTCCTCCTTCTTACCTTTGCAGTGAGGGAATGACAGGGGAGAGGCAGGTAGGATCACAGAGTGGCAGTCCTGTCCTGTCACCCTGCATGGAGTACATGCCTCGTTAAGATATATCACACCTGGGCACAGTATTGCCTTGGGCTGGAACTGACAGCCGTCTCCATTTTAAGAAATTTCTCTTGAGAGAAAAATGGAATTGGTTCTAAGCCAGGCGAAGTCTGAATCCTCTTCTCTAGTCATATTTGGAAGGAATCCAGAAGGACCTTCTTTATTATTGTGGCATGTCAATGTATTCAAAATGCAAAGGTATTTTAAAAATATTTGCCCGGGAACTTACAATGTTCACGAAAAAGAATGTCTTCAATAGAAAGAAAATGTCCTTGTGTGGGAACGACGCACTGTTTAAGGCGGATTCCAGAGGAATCTGAGCACCTCCACTTTGTCTCAGTGAGTTATGAAAGGGGAGTTTGAAATCCTCAAACTAAATTCCCCTTGAGCGATTCAGATTTTTATTTGGATAACTCAGGCTTATGAGATCTTTAAAAGGTTAAAAATGGGGAGAAATTATAATGGAAAAAAAAAACCAAGAGACTAACAGGAAAAAACCCCGTTTGCACAAGCAGCTGGTTTATTGTACAGAGTGGTGGTATTTAAGTACCTGAATTACGTACGCTTCATGACTTCCTCTCTGACGGGTGTTCCAGACAATTTTGTGTTTCCAGATCAGAGGGAAGAATTTTTCTTCCATTTGTTGCATTATTAATACTTCTCCTTAGGAGTCTTTATTGTTGAACTCACTGTAGTCTGTTGATGAGAATAATTTCTCAGGAACAGCCAGGCAGGTTTGGGCAATGTTGGAAATATGTAACTCTATTACACCCCAGAAATCTCATGCAGTTCTTGGGTGGGTGGGTCTTGGGGGCTGTTGTTGACAAACAATTGGCATCGGAAGTGAAACATCTGGTCCCTGTCTGGTTGCTCCTGGCTCACTGGTTGGTCGGATGTCACTTTGCCTGGTGCATCCACAGCTGATTGTTGCTCACGCCCACAGGCAACCCTCACTGGTGGCCATTCTGTCCCCTCTCATCTGTTTACTGGTCAGCAGCCTGCAGTTTCCTGTCTGCCTCTCCCTCCTACTCCATCAGCAGTTTCTACTTTGTGCTTACTGCTGGAGGGTGGACGGAAGAGAGAGGAGGGGAGGGAAAGTGAAGTCTAGACCCCAAGCAGGTGAAAGTGATGAACCTCTCCCAGCCAGCTGAGATGCTCAGGATGTAGGGTGTTTAGGATTTAAAAGGAAATGGCTTGACTTTGATTGGAAATGGACTCAAATTCTTGAGTAAAATTATTTTCAATCATAATTATTAAAAAAGTATACAAACGATGCCACCTAGAAACTACACAGGCTAAGATGGGAAGTCCCTACTTTGTACCCATCCCAGTGATAGTTGATTCTAGCAAGAATCATCCGTGGATGCTAAACTATCATGTGAAAACTTGAAGACAATCAGAATATTTACATCCTTGGAGATGTTCCCCCCAGGTCACTTATTAATTGCAAAGGGGAAAATGGTAGTTTTACAGTGGAGAGTCCTGGGGTACACGTGAACCACGCAGAGTTGCGAGTAACGGGGCCAGCGGATGTCCTGTGCTTCCTGATACGAAGCACTGTGGAGCACACCATGCCACTTGTTGTGCCCCAAATGGACAACCTTGTCCTAATTAGGAGGAAGTATTGACACACCCAAACTGAGAGCCGTGGCCCCAGAGTCAGTGTCATGAGGGGCGACAGAGGCATTGCTCCAGACGGAAGCAGACGGGCAGGGGCAAGTGCCACCAAGAACAGCATAGTGACAGCTGATGAAGTTTGAATGTGGATTGGATATTGAAGCCTTGCAACAATGTTAATTCCCTAAATGTGCTATTTTTATTGCAGTTTGGAGGGGAATATCTTTCTTCTTCGGGGAAACTGAGGAATTTAGGGGTAAGAAGACATGATGTCTGCAACTAAATCTCGTGTTTAGGGAAAATGTATGTATAAATGTGCTCGTTTGTATGTATATGTGTATGTGTGTGATACAAGAAAACAAGAGTAAAGACAATGTGGCACACTTTAACATTTGGTGAATCTAGGAGTTCTTTGTATTATTCTTGCAACTCTTTTGTAAATTTGAAAAAAAAACCCAAAAAAACAGCCCTTGGATGCCCATCTGTAATTCTAGGCATTGTGGTCTCATTCTACTGAGTTTCCTTTCTGAAAGAAATAATGCGGGAAGACTCCTAAGTCTGGTTTGAGATGACAATGTCAGCAGAACTGCTTAGTGCAGGATATTTCGTAGACACACAGAGGAAGAGACTAGCGCAACAAACCCCCACGTACTCGGGTCGCCCAGGGTTGACGGCGAACATTTTTGCCAATCCTAGAGCCTCTCTCTCTCACTTTTTTGGGAGGAACCATCTCTTTTTCCTTTTTTTGTTTTCTTTTTTTCCCTTTCTTTCGTTGTTAGTGTTCTAGAGCAGCAGCCGGAGTGCTGAGAAGCGCGCCGGCCCGAGGGCCCGGGCTGTGCGCCGGATTCCGGTGCGCAGGGCTGGCGGAGCCTGGGCGGTTGTAGACGGTGCCGGGAAAGGCTCCGAGAAGCCGCTGGTTCTTGATTTGTTTTCCAAACTCCTCCTCCTGTTATTAAACCAAGGATTACATTCTTGAAGAAAACCACACATGTGAGTTTGGAGACAGTGATCTGGGCTGATTTACTTGTTACATGTTACCCTAATAAAACATTCTGAGAGTCAGAATGACTGATTTCACCTGTTTGCGTAGGATCCCATATGTTCTCATTTCAGGACGGATGAAGCCCAGCAAAGCCTTTTCTTGACTGAGCTGATTTTCGGTTTCGTGATGGAATTGGGCCGGGTCTCCCCGGGGCAATAAACATCCTCCCAGATGTGGTAGATTTGGGTGACATGTGTTTTTGAAGGCCACTTGGCTGCCGTTTAGTAATTAACTACCATTACTTAGCATTCTGGATTGATAAAAAGATACCATCGTGCCATTTAACAATGATTATCTGCATGTTAAAACGACGGTAAAAATCACTGACAGCTCTTTCTAATCAATTAAGGAAGTATTGGAAGCACATATTGCAAATAAAATTCCTATGTTCAGCATCCTCCTCCCGTTAAGGGATTATGCACATCTGACTTCGGTGGTTTAGATTGAGGCACAGATATAATCCCTTTACAATAGATTTTCTTTTTTAGAACTCCAATTCTTTTATTTATTTATTTTTAGAGAGAGGGGAAGGGAGGGAGAAAGAGAGGGAGAGAAACATCAATGTGTGGTTACCTCTCACGTGGCCCACACTGGGGACCTGGCCTGCAACCCAGGCCTGTGCCCTGACTGGGAATCGAACTGGTGACCCCTTGGTTCACAGCCTGTGCTCAATTGACTGAGCTATACCAGCCAGGGCTACAATAGATTTTCTTATTGCCAACGTACAATATTTGTGAGAGTTCTAATTTTAGGGCAGCAATAAGTCACATTTTATAGTTTGATTTATAATGGAGCAAAGGTTAAAGACATCAAAATATTTTTCTCACCCTATGTAAAAATTCCCATAGCTTATATACTAGTATATACATGCTGCTTTAAATATAATCTATTTCCAACCACAGTTATGTTTCCAGTCAACTTAACTCAATAGAAATTTCCAAAGATTGATGAGCTCAGTGTGGGATGGTGGGAAAAAGCACAGGCTGCGTTTCAGAGGAGCCCAGGTTCTGAACTCTGGCCCTGCCACTCACGGGCTGGATGACCCTGGGTAAAGTCTTTACCTTCCTGGAGGCTTTGGCTTATTCCACGGGTGGCAAACACGAGGCCCTCAGGCCAAAGCCGGCTCTCCCCCTTGTTTTATCCGGCCCGCACCTTGTTTCTACCCGGCAGCATTGCCAAGCTCTCGCTTAACTGTTAAGGAGTAGTTACATTTATACATTCCTCAGAGTATATTTGGCCCTTTGAAGGCAATCATGAGGCTGATGTGGCCCCTGGAGAAAACGATTTTGACACCCCTGGCTTATTCCATGCCGAGTTGCAAGAATTACGTGAGGTGGCACACAGAGCAGACATTAAGTTAACACTTGTCTCCTCGTCCCTACAATGTCCTTCCCATAGTGTGCGCCTAATATTACAAGAACAATCTGACTTTCAGAAATGGGGCCCCCAGTCATTGATCCCACTTTTCTCTGTGAAAAATATAATATTAGGACCAAACGACCTGTTCAGCAAGGTGAGACTCTAGGGATGAGGATCTAGGTGAAATCGCCCAAGGGTGCAGAACTCAGATTTTAAACAGAAGTCGTCATCATGACATGCTCTTTCCCAGCACTCACTGCTGTGCCCAGATGTGTGCAGGGTGTGCTTCTTTCCCAACTCTCACTGCTGTGCCCAGGTGTGTGCAGGGTGTGCTCTTTCCCCGTGCTCACAGCTGTGCCCAGGTGGGTGCAGGGTGTGCTCTTTCCCAGCGCTCACTGCTGTGCCCAGGTGTGTGCAGGGTGTGCTCTTTCCCTGCGCTCACAGCTGTGCCCAGGTGGGTGCAGGGTGTGCTCTTTCCCAGCGCTCACTGCTGTGCCCAGGTGTGTGCAGGGTGTGCTCTTTCCCAGCGCTCACAGCTGTGCCCAGGTGTGTGCAGGCTGTGCAGTGAGCATGTGAGCCTGTGGTGCACCTGCACACATAAGACTTAATAACCGAGGGAGAGTTCAGTGGCAGGCTATTAGAGGGGCTACCACAGCCGCCTCTTTCATTGAAGATCCAGGGGGGATTCTGGGACCCCCCTGCTGACTTGCTCTCAGCAAGTTCTTTGGGCTTTGCAGCCTGCCCCTCTTCTGGGCATGACCGATGTGGTTGCAGCTCTGGGTAGATGTTGCTTCAGGGTGCCTCCCCAGAGTTCGATGCCCCCCTGGCTCTGAAGTCTTATAAAAACCTGTCTAATGGTGTTGATAAACCTGAGGAAATTGCTGGTTATCCCATTACTGAGCTTCAAAAAGGCTTAATCTTCTAGTAATATCCACATTATGTTGACCCCACCTGCCTGGTGTCCGATAGCCCTGACCTTGGCCATTCGGGTTCTGAGGGTAGCCTTTATCTGTCTCACAGTCATGCCCTGGGAGGCCCTCCCACTGCCTACCTTTTAAAAAAAAATTAGTTATTTATTGATTTTAGAGAGAGAAGGGTGGGGGGAGGGGAAAGAGAGAGAAAAAAACATGGAGAAACATCAATGTGAGAGAGAAACATTGATTGGTTCCCTCCCACACGTGCCCCAAACAAGGATGGAACCTGCCACCCAGGTACATGCCGTGATGGGGAATTAACCCTGCAACTTTTTGGTGCACAGGATGATGCTCCAACTCAGGGTTAAACTTTTAAAAATTTATTGATAACAGAGAGAGAGGGAGTGGGGGAGGGAGGGGAAGAGAGAGAGAGAGAGAGATTTGTTTTTCCAGTTATTCATGCATTCACTGGTAGCTTCCTGTATGTGCCCTGATCAGGGATTGAACCTTCAATCTTGGGGGATCAGGACGGCGCTCTACACAACCGAGCTGCCTGGCCAGGGCCCCACTGCCCATCTTGACAGTCCCTGCTTCCTTTGCCTCCCAGCTCGTGCTCTAATTCTCCCACCTGCCAACCTGTGTTCTCCTTCCCTTTCACGACTCCTTTCAGTTTCGGCTGAGATGCACTCGCTCTGTCACTCTCAGGTTCGCAGAGTGACCAGCAGCTGGGCCGCATCTAACCAGCCCTTCCCTGCCCCTCCACAGGGAGTGGGGAGCAGACAACGCCTCCGCCCTCACCATCCTGTCCTCGGGCTTTTTAGAGATGCATTGTAAGGCCTCTCCTAAATAGTCTATCAGCATAAAATCGACTGTTAGATTTAGTGGTGATAATTACAGTCATAATTATAGTTACATTGTTATTTTTCCTTGTGCTCCTCTGTATTTGTTAGCTATTGCTGCCTAACAAATTACCACAAACCTGGAGGCTTTTTAAAAAAGATTTTATTTATTTATTTTTAGAGAGAAAGGAGGGAGAAAGAGAGGAAGAGAAACATCAATGTGTGGTTGCCTCTTGCGCTCCCCCTACTGGGGACCTGGCCCGCAACCCAGGCATGTGCCCTGACTGGGAATCAAACCAGTGACCCTCTGGTTCACGGCCGGCACTCTATCCACTGAGCCACACTAGACAGGGCTCATAGAGGCTTTTAACAACACATTTGTCACTCATAGCTCTGGGAGCCAGGAGACTGGGCAGGGCCTCTTGGAGTCAGGAGTCTTCAAGGCTGGCATTAAGATGTCAGCCGGGTCTGGGTTCTCCTCTGATGGCCTGAGGCTTGACTGGGGAAGAAGGGTTCAGAGCCTTGCAAGCCACCAAGGAACAGCTTTTTTTGCTGGCTATTGGCTGGAGGCTGCCCTCAGGTCCTGCATACGTGAACTTCCCCCATAGGGCGACTTCCTCCTTCAAAGCTAGCAAGGGACAGAGTGTCCTAGCAAGACTGGTATTAAAATCTTATGTGATAGAATCATGGAACTGAGGTCCCATTACCTTTGCTGTGTTTCTTTTGGTTAGGAGCAAGCAAGTTGTGCAATCTGCCTCAAGTCCAAAGGAAGGGGTGAAATAAGAACATTAGTACTTGGAGGTGGAGACAATTGGAGATGATCTTAGAGTCTGTCTGCCATACCACCCCCCCCGAAACTTTCAGCATCTACTCTTCAACTAGATTTTTGTTTAAAGTATCACGTCCCTCTTTAAAACTTTAGACAACATTGAGATAATAAAGGCTGAAACGATAACTGCCTTGCTCAGAAAAGAAATACTTTTTAAAAAAAGACTTTATTTATTTTTAAAGAGGAGGGAAGGGAGGGAGAAAGAGAGGGAGAGAAACATCAATGTGCCAGAGAAACACTGATAGGTTGCCTCTCTCACATGTCCCCAACCAGGGACATGGCCCACAACCCAGGCACATACCCTGACTGGGAATTGAACTGGCGACCTTTTGGTTTGCAGGATCATGCCCAACTCACTGACCCACATCAGTCAGGGCTTGGAAAAAAGAAAGATCCTAGTGTTAACCAAAGTTGCATTGCTGGGACCCGACATACTGAGAAACTCCTGGAGCTCAGCAGTCTGCTTGAACGACCCCTCCCTGTGATCCCAGAGCAGGCTAAGTCTGAGAGCCACAGGGTCAGAAGCAGTGAACGCTTGTGTGACTCAAAGGTCAGCTCGAGTTTGGTGCTCCCACATCCTTCCTACAAATTATAGAAATTGAATTCCTGGAGCTTGATTTATTATAGTCTCTTCTAACTCTCTGTTCCAGATTCTAAGCCTCTCCTGATCTCTGCACTTTTCCTCTGATGATTGCTCTTGTGTCTAAATTGCACCGACCCAGATGAGGAACTGAATCCATTTTTCTTCCCTTACACAAACATGTACAATTCATTTACTTGAAGGACATTTGAGTATGTAGAAGACCACTTGATAGTTTGAGGTGATTGAAGAAATGTGTGTTTTAGTAACAGAAACAGCTTAAAACTGAACGTTAGGTAGCCCATTCTAAAGTCCATTAGCCATTCCTTAGCCATCCTCTCCTCCCTCTATGATTATCTTTTTTCTATAGAGCGATGTAGCAATTCATTCATTTCCTTGTCTTCTGTATTCATCAGGGTTTTTATTGCAGAGAACAGATTTTCTTCAACTACTTTAAGAAAAAGCGATTTAACTGTAGAGTGTACTGTGGCTGACAGAATTATGTGAGGCGGGAGCAGGGAAATAAGCTCGTTGGCCCCTCAGTCGTAGGTAATAGCACGCTGTGTTTATTTATGTCTGTCCTTATTTCTTCCATTAGGATTTTCTACACTTATTTGAATAAATTTTCTTGTTTTCAACTTAATATTGAATTAGGTGTTTATTTTCTCGCATGAATTCATGGCCGTTTTCTGGTTGCCGTCTGTGGGTTTTGCCGCCTCCCCTGCAGAAGGAGCGCTAACCCATCGACAGGAGTGAGGGGAGAGGTTTGAGGACAGTGGCTCATCGGTCTTGGATTCAATGTTTGGCATTGAGCTTGTCTTTCCTTTCTGCCTCTTGGAGGCCTATGAGATTGAAGAGGTTTCAAATTAAACAATCACGCAGTGGTAACTGTGCTAGTGAGCAGGGCCAGGCCCCATTACAGGTATTGATCCTCAACTGAGCACAGAAAGCTGATCCTTGAGCTGTGCCTTGGTGTCTGAAAACTACCGACGTCACAGTAAGGCTCTTAGACAGCCTGCCTCTGTAAGATGGGAATATGAGAATAAACCCCTCAGCGGAAAATTCCTCTAGAAACAGGCTTTCTAACTATCCTATGTTAAATGTCTCCTGGGTTCCGTAACAAACCCCGGGTCCCAGAACGGTTAGATGTTGAGGATTTGCTTCCGGCGGACGGAGTCACTCTGCCACCTTGTGGCCATGCTTGAGAACTGTACTTCCCCAAATGTCAGCTTCCTTCTTAGAAACCGGTCTCCTGCAAAGCTGGAATCTGTCACCCTGGGTTTTTTTGGCCTTTGGCTTTGTGAACCCATATAATTTGAAGAGGTATGTTGCAGCACATACTACGGGAAGACTTTCTAATAGCTTAAACAGATATATTTGTGCAAGAAATTTTATTGCCTGTGTAATAGTATCTTGGCATATCAGATAATGTGTGTTCAAAATAAGAAGGGACTGATATGTCCCAAAGCTGTTTCCAGGATGCTCTGACCCTGTAATTTTCCTGGGGATTTGCAAGGGCATTGTGTAGTTGGTATTAATTTTAGATCACAATATTATTTTAGGTCACATGCTCTTATTTTTCTAAATTGCATTGACTTAGTTGCCCAGCCGGAAGGAAAATTCAATCTCAATCATTGCTGAGGTAGCTTTACCCACTCTGTGAGATCATATAAGAATCCCAGGCCAAGGCAGAGCCACAGATTCGGGGTGGGGCCCGGTCTGCTCCATTGTGACAGTCGCACAGTCTGATATGCTGCAGCGTCAGTGCCCAGTCAGATGATCGCCTCCCCATCCCCCAGGCTGTTCACACCACTGGTCAGTCTGGGACATAGTGTCCCTCCATTGCAGGCTTTCTGAAGTGCCCCTTCACCGCACCCCCACCCCCACCACCAAATCCAGGCACACTGGGAATGGGGCTTGGGTTTCTGACAAGGTGCAGTCCTTCATACTCATTCATTTCCTTCTTAGGAAGGTCCATGTTCTTCCCCTTACAGCAGAGGCCCTCCTCTGTCTGGGTGGGAACTTCCATTTATGACCCTGCAATACACAAAAGCCGCTGAAATCTCCTGTGACTCAGTCCAAGGAGTTCAGAACTCCAAACCGGTAGTTGTCTACCATCTTGGGAGGGAGAAGGAAAAATGCTGATAATAGCAATAGCATCAGGAAGAAAGGACAAATTCACATCCCAGTAAATCACCCTGCTCCGTTGTGTTTGGTGCCAGCCCTAGCCGTGGAATCGATGTTTGTTCATCGAGTTCGTACCGTAGGCTAGGTATGGTACTGGCTTCTGGCAACATGAAGAGGACCTCGCAGCCACAACCACATAATGTAAATGGGGTACCAAGTGCTAGCAGAGGGGTGCATTCAGAGTGCTGAAGGAAGGGCTAATACTCCACTCGATGGGGCAGGAGGAGTTACCCACAGGAGATGACTTGAGCTGGACCAGGTGCTAGGAGAGAGCATGTGCGAAGAATCATGGGGTGGAAGAAGGGAGGCACAGCACACTCCAGGCAGCGGGAGCTGCATGAGCCCGTGTCGGGGGTTGGGGTCCCCACACTGCTGGGTTCATGGTGGGCTGCTTTGTGGCTCAGTGAGATGCCTGCGTAGGAATTACTTGGAGGAGTGAGTGAGTGCAGGTGAGCCTGGTTGGAGCCCAATCCCAGAGGACCTCATTTACTACACTAAGAAAATTATTTATCTTTTAGGCCAGCAAGTTACAGTCCATTTGCTGTTGTGTTAGATTCCCAGAAGCTTACTTAGGGAAATGTGCCAGTCCCTCAGGTCTAACTACACTTGCACCTCTATCTCTCCTGCTTGAGGAACTGTATTTAATATGGGAGGGAGTGTTGTAGGAGAGACAGGAAAGAGGGGAGGGGAGAAGAGGGGCGAGGGAGAGGTGAGTTAGCAAGTGGTGGACCACGCCAAGTAAGACACGGTCAGGGGCTGGACTCAGGCAATGTGTGAGAAACATATGGATGAAAGATACATTTTGAAGATAGAATCCAGGGCTTTATAGATCTCGGATTAGATATGTGAGTTAAGTAGGAAGAAAAGATTATTTGGTTTTTATAGACAGTTGGATGAAAATTGCGTTGTTTGAAATAGGTAAGAGAAGAAGCACATTTGGAGGTCAAGATAAGAGTAGCCCTGACCAGCTAGCTGAATTGATTCGAGTGTCTTCTGGATATGCTAAGGCTGTAGATTCAGTCCCTGGTCAGGGCACACACAAGAAGCAACCAATGAATGCATAAATAAGTGGAACATCAAGTTGATGTTTTTCTCTCTCCCTTTCCCCCTTCCTCTTCCTCCTTTTCTCTCTCTAAAATCAATCAATAAAAATTAAAAAACAGATGAGTTGTTTGGGGGCACACTTAAGATGCATATGGGAATTCTGGATAGATAAGGAAGGTAGCCTATTTATTAGAAATATGAATCTAGAGCTCGGGAGAGAATTGGTGGTTTGGAGAAACATCGATGAATAGGGTTTAGGGAAGCCACTCAAGTGAATAAGATCTCTTGATAAGAGTGAGGAGAGCAAGAAAAAGAGGTAAGGCTAAGGCTTTAGGGGTGCACATGTTTATGAGTAGGGGATAACTAGAGCGTCACAAACGAGACCAGGAAAGAGTGGTGGAGTCAGGAGGGAAGCCCTGGGAGACTGTGGTCATAGAAGGTGGAGACCAGGTGTAATGTGAGTGAGTGAGCAAAGGTTTTCGAAAGGACAGAGACAGGGTGGCTGGTGACTTGCGAATTAGAGTTAGCTGAGTGATGTCAAGGGAGCCGAAGCCGCCTGGGATCAGAGTACTGAAGGCATAGGGAGAGATGAGAGGCAGAGCTGGTGAGCACAGGCTGTTCCGTCTGTGGAGGGTGAAGAGATGAGAGGGCGGCTCAGCTTCCAATAGGGAAGCGAAGAAAGGAAGGCCTGACTGCATTTCTAGGCTTGGAGGGAGAAGCCTGTGGAGGGGAAGAGATTAAAGATGGAAAAATGAGAGATAATTAGTGAAACATTCACCCAGGGGAGAGGAAGCCAGTGGGGTTAGGTTAGCCCTGTGGTCTTAGGGAGTAGGTTCCAAATTGGCTTGAGAATCTGCTGAAATGAGGGTAGAAATTCCCTGGCATCTCCCTGTGCTGAATAACCATCCCCATAGGATTTAACCAAAGGTTTCCCAGGCTTGTCTGGAGAGAGCAATTTGGCCTACCAGAACTATCGGAGATCCTTTTGCAGGGGACCATATGTAATTCAAGTAAAAAAACCAAACCAAACCCCACAGGCACCCACTCTTAGCGATCGCTGTGTTGGGGCATTCTTACAGCTGTGTCCGGCTTCTGGTCCCCGTTCCCGAGAAGGCTTGGCAGCTGCCCGGCTAGCCCGGTTTGGTGATGAGAAAAGAAGAATGACTTTATCCTGTCATTGCTTTCGTATCCAATAGCAGATAATTGCAAGCAATAGGGAATTCCAAGATAAGCAATTTTTTAAATTTAAAAGTCTTTTGGAATATCTGCATCTGCTGAATTTGAAATTCTTTAATTTTAACGGATTATCTTAATTTTTTCTAATTTTATTATGTCTACTCAGTAACTAAATTGTAAACACTTTGAAGGAAGAAATTCCCCATGTTTATCCCTTTGGTGTTGTCTGCACCAGATGCATTTGACAGAAACCTATGGCTTTGGTTTGAGTGAGAAATGCCTCCAGCCCTTCTGTTGCCCTTGCCTGTGCTGGTGATAATTAGTGAGTCTGAATGTTCTTCTGATTTCTCTCCAGGCCAAACTTATGTCTTCTTTTTTGACTCTGTGACAGGGCTAAGGGGCTGAACTGGCTGTTATGAAAATGACAGTTGCTCTGAAGGATTATTTAAAAATGCAAGCCATCTTTTTATTTGAAAGAAAGCTAATTAGGATTTTTTTTTTTGAGTCAAGTTGATACTGTAAGCACAGAGTTTTGTTGCCTGTTGAATTACTGATGATTTAAAGTGTAGAGTTTGACTTTTTGTTATTCTTTATTTGTCCCAACCAAAAGCAGCTGCACAGGCAAAAGAATTGAAACCATTTTGGACCCTTGAATTACTGGGCTCTTCACAGGCAGGGTATCTTGTCTCTCTGCTATGCTAAGGGTCAGGTTTTTTTCTCTTTTTTGAAGATTTTATTTATTTATTTGCAGAGAGACAGGAAGGAAGGGAAAAAGAGGGGGAGAGAAACATTGATGTGTAAGGGAAAATTAGATTGGTTGCCTCTCGCATGCCCCCAGCTGGGGACCTGGTCTGCAACCCAGGCTTGTGCCCTGGCTGGGAATCAAACCGGCGACCTTTGAGTATGCAGGCCAACACTCAATCCACTGAGCCACACCAGCCAGGGCAGGGTCAGGTTTTTATGCACAACAATAGGAAGCCTACAATTTTCAAGTGTGGAAACTCAAGCACAGTGAACAACCAGTTCTTCAGGAGTTTACCTAAATTTTGCAAACCCTTGCTTATTCTTCCTTGGCTAGCCCTGGCATGCACTCTAAGCACCTCCCCATGCCCGACCTCACTTGCGTAGAAAGAAGTTCAGGATCTCACTCTTGTTTGACTCATAGTCAATCATTCTAGCACTTGCTTCATAAGTGAAAGACTCTTTTCTTGGTTTTCTCTCTTATCACACTTGCTTTCACAAGAAATGGCGGCGGCAAGGTTATATGAACCATGAATGCTGTATTGAATAAATGTTCTCCTTCTGAAAGTACCCAGATCAGTTTATTGATTGTTTGGTTGGTGTCTAAAAAGCTTTCCTTTTTTTATAATTCATTAACTACAAATCAAAAACAAAGTCCTTCAAGTCAAGAGGCAGACATGATATGTTTACACTGCCAGACTCTATTCAGTGCTCTCCAAATCCAAGTTCATTTCCTAAGGACAGTTAAAGGGACAAGCTTATGCCCATTGGTGGCTTGATAAATGATGATTTTGCAGGGAGCTACACATGTAAATGTGTGTATAGGAGGATGATTATTAAGTTACTAAAGACTATTATGCAAAATAGTTTACCATACAAGTAGAGTAGTAATTAGGTTGTTATTTACTTATTAGTTATAATATCCAGCCAAGGTTTTTCTGCTTTGCAGTGTTTTTGGAGCAGAATCCAACAGATTCCATGAAAGGGGGTCCAGTCCTTTTGCAATAAGCCTGAATGGTTTGATTAAGTCTAAAACTGACACAGCTGAAAAAAAAGACTCTCACAACTAACATATCAAAGAACACGTAAATTTTTAATCTTCCTGCTCCCATGCTATACTTAAAGTCCTCAAAGTCATATGGGAAGGCAGAGCCAGAGACGTGCCTGGTTGGCCCACGGCTGAAGAACAGCAGGGAGGCCAGTGTACCCGCAGCAGGGTGGGTGAAGGGAGAGGGGAAGGAGGCGAGCTTAGGAGATGGGGCAGGGTGGTGCAGCCCTGCGAGCTAACGTGAGGACTTTGAATTTCACTTCAAGTGAGAATTGAAGCTATGGAGGTGGTTGATAACAGAACTAATGTGATCTAATGTACATTGTAACAGTGGGGCTCTGGCTGCTTCTTTGAGGACTGAGAGAAGGCGGATGAGGACGGACACCAGTTGGGTGGGGCAGGTCAGAGGTGACGGTAGCTTGATTCCTGGGGAGCAGTGGGTGGTAGTTAGATTTTTGGCACACACCCACACCTCCACATCTCCAATATGACATATATATTATTTTGAGGATTGAACAGACAGGATTCACTGATAGACTGAATGTGGGGTATGAGACAAAGAGATACCAAGGACCATTCTAACGATTTTGGCCTGACCAACTGGAAGGAAGGAATTGCATGAATTTGGAGAAAAGACAGTGGAAGGAGTTTTGGGCAGCTGAGGGTTGGCAGGGAGTCTAGTTTTAGAACCATCAAGTCTGAGATGTCTAGTAAACATTCTGGTAGAGATATTTAATAGGCAGTTGGATGTCTGAGTTTTGGAAAAACCTGGTCTCAATTTCAGAAATGTGGGAGTCATTGGCATTTGGGTGATACATGACGCCATGCCACTAGCTCACGTCCCCAAAGGAGCGAGCATAGGCACGGAAAAGGAGTGGCCGAGCACCCAGAGGTCAGGGAGGAGGACCAGCAGGAACTGAGAAAGAGCAATCTGTGAAGTAGGAGGAAAAGCAGGAGAGTCACTATCTGAGAAGCCAAGTACAACTTTGTTTCAAGGAAGAGAGAATGACCAGCTTTGCCAAATGTGCTTGATAAGTTAGATAAGGACAGCCTTAGTGTGGGCTCCTTTAAAAGCAAAGCCTGCGGACAAGGTCTCTGGTACAGATATTTATTTGGGAGGTGATGCAAGGAGGAGGAATGAGAGAATGGGGGAGGTGAGGCCGGAGGATGGAAGGTATTATAGGAAGTGTTTGTTAGGTGGCTACTCTAGATTCTGGAGTCCGCTCCACCAAGACATCTGAGAAGGGTACAAAGTGCCACCAGAACATCGAAGGATGCTGGGACATGTATCTAGTACCCCATTGGTTGAGGGTTTTCTGGGGAGTGTTAACTCCCCTGTACTTCTGTGCTTTGCAGGCTCCTTGAGGCAGAAAAGCAGAGGAGGTAAGGTAGGTACTTGTGAAGATGCAGTAGTGAGGTTGGGGGCTGGGTGAGAAGGGTACAGGAATTAAATTAAGAAGAAGGAAAAAAAAAGAAGGAGGAGAAGAAGAAAAGGACTCATGGACACAGGCAACAGTATCGTGATTGCCAGAGGGAAAGGGCAGTGGGTGGGAGGAGGTAGAAAAAGGTAAAGGGGAGGTAATTAGTGATGGAAGGAGACTTGACTTTGGGTGGTAAATACACAATACAATATACAAATAATGTATTGTGGAATTGTACACCGGAAACCTGTATAATTTTATTAACTAATCACCCCAATAAATGCAATTAAAAATTAGTAAAAAATGATTCTCTTGGAACAGAAACAGGACATTGACTAGAAATGTAGGAGGCTTTAAAGGTGCTTAGAATGGAACCATGTTTTGAAGTGAAATCTAATAAAAGTAAACACACCAACATTATGTATGAAAATGGATATTCACTGTGGCATGTTTTCTAGTATAAAAGTCTGGGGGAAAAAAGTAATTGCTACTCATTAAAAAAGAAATGATGCTGTAGCGAGCATGGAACTTTGTACTGCAGCTGTGGCTAAAGTCACAGGTGGGCCCAGGGAACCCAAGGCAGACAGACCATCATGAGTGTCTGCTTCAAACACTGACAGTTGATTAGAATTTTACAAAGTGGTTTTCTTTGACCTTGAGATAGCAGATAAGGGAGTGGCAAGAGAGCCTAATTTAGAGTAAGTCATGGAAAGGAGAAAGTGTAATAGCATGAAAGGATTGTGGAAAAAGTTTTCTTTCTTTTTTTTTAAATTTAAAAAAATATATATTTTATTGATTATGCTATTATAGTTGTTCTTTCTTCCTTCCTTCCTTCCTTCTTTTTTTTTCTTATGGTATTGTTATGTCTTCAATCTTATACTAGATAAGATGAACAGATGGTTACACATCTAGTATAGTTTTCAGACCAAGCATTATATTATTCACCTTAAATTTTATTTAAGTTCTTCTTATCTTCCATTTCTATCTTCATCATGCTCCTATTGGTTATAGCAAGTCCTCAAATAACATTGTTCTATTCAATGTTGTTTCATTATAACATTGATGAACTGCTATAGGAATTTAACTCTTGTTTATGTAATTAGTCTATGGTAAAATTGGTTTTGTTATATGTCATTTTGCCATAGTTCCAAGAACCTACTAATATGATGTTAAATGAGGACTTACTATACATTTAACATAGCTGCTTTGACCTCCTTGTCTAATAATTCTATGATCTCTCTCATTATGGAGTCTGTTCCTATTTATCGATCTCTCTGCTGGTTATGTTGTTTTGCTTGTCTGATAATTTTTGACTAGATACCAAACATTATGAATTTTGTATTGTTAGGTAGTGGTTTGTTTTATTTCTTAAAATGTTTTGGCTTTGTTTTGGAATGCAATTAAGTCAGTTTGAATTAGTTAATCTTGTTGAGGCTTGCTTTTAAACTGTGTCAGGTAGGTAGCAGTCAATTTTTAATGTACTGCTAATTTGACCCTGCTATTGGGGCAATATACTTCTAATGTTTCTGCCTCATTCTCTGCGTTAACATTTTACACACTGGCTAGTGGGAAGACATAGTATTGCCAGGCATATGTGAGCTTTAGGGGTTTTTTTTAAACTGTACCTTTCTTGTGGTCCTGTCTTTGGCTTTGGCAGTTTCTTCATTCTCATGTGCTGAGCAGGCTCAGATGAAGACTCAAAGGAAACCCTGCAGATTTCCAGATTTTCTATACAGCTCTCTTCTGAACTACTTTATCCCCCAAATTCTGTTCACTTTGGCTTCCCCAGTTTCCCCACATTCTGGTCACTTTGGCTTCCCCACATTCTTTTTATTCAACTCAACAAGACTGAATTCTGGTTTTGTTTGGGTTTTGCCTGTATTCCTATGTCTTTATACCATACTTTGTTTAGTGTTTGGTTTAAGGCAGAAGAATAAATTTGATCCCTATTACTATATTATGGTCAAAATTAGATTTCTTACCTAATTTTTTCCACATGACATTATAATAATAACACCACCTTATAGACAATAAAAATGTATCATACAATGCCATTATAGAAACAGTGTTACTACTGTGGCACATCTCTTTCAAGGTTTTTTTTCCTTATGAAAATTTTAAGCAGTTTTGTTAATGGAATGATTCCACAATTAACGGTTTTCAATTTTTTACTCTTTTCTTTTCTTGGATGACTTACTTCTTTAAGCCTCATTTTCTTACCTGTAAAATGGTTGATTTCATCTCCCTTGGCATATTGTGGCATAAATTGGAAATGAAATATGAAGTGTTTGGTCATCAGTAGTTGTTATTAATAGTTGTAATCACACAATGTATACAGCTCCATATCCTGACTTTAAATCCAATTAAAAACATTTTATGCACCATTCCATAGTGTTCATTGATGCGTAATGATTTTCCAAATACATAATCATAAACTATCCTCTGGGTTGCAGACATAAACTATATCTGGGTTATTTACAGTTTCCCCTATGAACACAATGCATCTTCATACCTATAGCTGTCCTATTGAAAATTAAAAATTTTTAATGCCTCCCATTTGAAGATCAGCCTTGCCTTAAATCATGTACAGGAGATATCCATGCTCAAGATCCCCTGCAATTAGCTGGACCTCAGCAGCCCAAATCCTCACTGTCTTCCCTATCTCTTTTTGTGTCTTCTCAAGAGCAAAAAATTTCTTACCATGCCTGGGTTACAGGTTTGGTCCCTGGTTGAGGTGCGTATGAGAAGCAGCCAATCACTGTTTCTCTCCCTCTTTCTTGCTTCCTTCCCTCTCTCTAAAAATAACTAAATAAAAAATTGTTTTAAAAAAGAGCAGAACATTTCTTGCTTACTCTTTTCCATGGTAGCTGAGAAGAGGGGCTGAGCAGCAAGGAGCTGGGCCACTGAGACCAGGGGTGCATCTCACTTTGAACTCTCTCTCCTCTTTGTGAGGAGGTTTGGGAAAGCCAATGGTGGCTTCACTGCTCTCACCACGGTTCAGGCTCTCCCTTGTGTTCTTCTTCAGGAAGAGGAGATAACCCTGTCTGCTTAGATGTGTACTTCAGTCTCTACAAACTGAGTTTGGTTTTATACAATTCGCTTACATTTTGGTAAAAATGCTTCATTAATCACTTCTGTTATGCAATTAAGTTTAAAGAATCTGATTTTGCATATAATAGAGAAGAGAATCACACTAAAACATTATATTCATAGATAAAGAGCTATATTAGCAAATGAATTAGCTTTATCAGTTTGATGTTCCCATGAAAGGTGATTACTGATTAAGGAGGGCCTAATGTTTTACTGAAAATGGGCTAAAATGTTGACTGTCGCTAGATCTTTCCTGGGGAAAGAGAACGTGCAAATTGTAAAAACCTGATATTTGAGTTTGTGATTTCAGATGGACTCTAACGGTGGCCGTTGCAAACTTAGAGTCCCTGATTGGAAGAATAGGACTCTGAAATTATACCCCAAACCAAGGGGAAGAGTCATAGGCTTATCGCATGATCTGAACAGAAGCTGCCATGCTCACAGCCTCCGCGAGTGAGCCTGGGGTCCAGAGGAGGGTCAAGCATTTCTCCTGTGCGGCTCCAGCTCCGTGTTTTCAGCGCTGCGTTTGCATGGATTCCCCTCAACAAGCCCCTCTCCTTCCTTGTCTGCTAGCTGTTGCTTCTCTGTCCTTGTGCTTTCTGTGCAGCCCTGTTGACCATGGACATCTTGTACTCTATCCCCCAGGAAACAAATCTCTTTTGTGAATAACATTTACTCATAGCTTAACTTTGATGTGTTTTTTATGCTAAAAACCTTTTCTTACCTGAATAGAGACAGTACAAAGAGGGCGAGGGCAGAGAATCCACTCATAACACACAAACAATTAATATTCACAATCAAAGTGGTAAAATGCCCATAATTTATGAACCATTTCCTACTTTTGGCTATTTATCTAAAATATCCATCATAATACAAAAAGATAAAGTTCACATTAGAATGGCTAGAAGAAGTAAGGTGATGTTCTCTCTCACCTCATGGCCTCCTAGGAAATCATAAACAGATTGCAGTCATTTCTAGAGGCATAAAGAAGGGATTGTTGGTACCCTCTTTATTTTCTTACGTGTTGTGGAATTTCAGACATATTTCGTGAGGAGTTACCAGTGTTACATATAAAGCAGAATACATGCTACCTTCAGAAATTCTATTGATTAATGCTCAGAAAAGGCCAAATTTGGAGGTAAAAGTTTCTGAAGTGGTGTCTGGGCTCTATAGAGGATGTGGATATGAACTCTATTTGGCCACCATGTTAATAAGACAATTTGGTTGATATTAGAAAAACAACCTCCCCTTTGGAGGTCATGGCTGTGGAAAATTCCATCAAGTTCATGAAAGGAAAGTGAGATAAGACTACATGCAAAATGTATTTTTACATGAGGACAAGGTACAGAGAATATTTCTTTTTTGTGCCCCATGCCTTCATGTCCAGGGATTGCTATGCGTCAAAGATAAGTCTTTATTTTATTTTATTAAACATTTTTTAATAGTTTTTTTTTGTATTTTTTAAAAGATTTAATTTATTTATTTCTAGAGAGAGGGGAAGGGAGGGAGAGAAACATCTATTGGCTGCCACCTGGATGTCTCCAACCAGGGACCTGGCCCACAACCCAGGCGTGTGCCCTGACCAGGAATCAAACCAGTGACCTTTTGGTTTGCAGGACAACACCCAATCCACTAAGTCACACCAGTTGGGCCTCGTTTTTTTTTTTTCCCCATTACAATTTATCCCCTTTCTACCCTCTTCCACCTCCACCCACATTTAAGTCCACCCAAGCAAGAATCCTGGGAACCATAAAATAGTAGACATCTCTAATTCTATTTACTCTGTAGGATCCAAAGTAAAAGCCAATGGGGCCTTTGTATTAAATAGCTTTTGTTTTATAGGATTTAACATTTTCAGAACCAAATGAAGCAAGATCTAATTTGTTTGATATTTTCTAGCACTTTGCATGTAAGAAATTTTCCATTTGGTATGAGTTGTGTGCCAAATGGTGGAACGTACTGCCACTTTAGAGTCTAGTTATTCTAAATATAAATTCAAAAGAGATGTGGGGGAGATGAGCTCCAGAAAATGGAGAACACATCGAGGGTTTTTGGGTTTTTTTTTTTTTTGTCAGAGACAGTTTTATTTTGGCGGCTTAGGAGCAGTGCCTGAGTGCTTGACTGCCTTGCTATGCAAAGTGCAGCGGTGGACTAGCAGCCTGGCACCACCGAGGAGCTTGGGAGAGCCGTAGAATCGCAGACCCACTGACTCAGAGTTTGCATTTTGCCACAATCCCCATGAGGTTCATAGGCACGTTACAGTTTGAGAGGAACTGCTCAGAAGTGATGAGGTCTGCCTACGCAGTGTTGTGGGTTCAGCATGTAGACATTTAATCCTGCTTGATCCCCCAGGGACTAGGCATATAAGCAAGTGGTGTGTCAATCTGCATCTTCTTCCTATGATTTTTACTTCCTGCTTTTGGATACATTCCTGGTTGAAAATAAGGAATCAGGGAATTTAGGGGGGATTATTGAAATTTCTGTGAGTTGGGCACATATAAAATGAAATCTAAAAACTTAGGAGTTGGAAAAGAGCTGGGACATTTTGGAGGATAACAGAAACTCCAAGCATGTTGTTGGTCTTCACATGGTTAAAACACTGAATAAATACTTTTGACCTAGAGTTTTGGGTTGTAGCGATCGACCAGTGCTAGCTGATTTGAACAGCAAATGGGTTATTGGGAGGGTTTTGCGTGGCTTACAGGGTCTCTGGGCTGGCCGGAGAGCCAGGGCCAGAGCCCAGGTCAGCCTGTGGAGCTGGTCTGTGGGGCGTTCCTGTGCTGGCAGGGCTTGGAGGTTGCAGCCCACGGCCGGGTGCCATTGCTATTGAATACTGCGTTTAATGCCGTATTCCCTGAAGCATCTCTGTGCCCAGAGGGAGCCCTGGATGATCTCTAACTCTTGGGTGGGTTCATCAGATTTGTGGTGCTTAGATCTCGTGCCTTTGTCTCAAGTGCAAGGGAAGCTAGGAAAGCAAGCCTGGCATTTTCACTCTCACTGTGAGAGGTGAGCGCTGCCTGGTTAGGTTGGGAATTCCCTGTACATGAGAAGGGGGTTGAGTGTAGATGGACAAAAGGAATGGCAAATGTTTGACAGAGGTGCCTGTGTGAGTGAGTGTGTACACATGCGTGTGCGGATGAATGTGTGTGTTCAGTAAACTAGAGACTTTTATTTCAGTAGGACACCTTTCTAATTTTATAGTGAAGGTTAGTAATGGGAAAATAGGACTCATTTTGCAGAATTCTGCTTTTTTGTTTAATGTGCTAACATATATAAAAGTCATGAGTTCCAGACATCCTTCTAGGCCAGATTTAGCCAGGAGTAGACTTGATGTTTTCTGTGAAATAAAACTTCTTAAGACTCACTCTGAAATATGGAATTCGTTGCATTCCCTTTCTAAATGAGAGCTATATTTAGCGAAACCCTGACCACGTAATCACGATAACGAGAGATTTTCTCATTTGCCCGAGCGACTCCGTCGTAGAGTGCATACACGCTTTGACTTGTCCTCTGATGGGAGGTGAGAAAGCATCGCTGCCTTGGTAGACGTACGACACAGAGCACAAAACAAAATCAGCAGGCACTGTGTCATATCTGCACTGAGATAACACCAAGGAACAGCTGCGACTCCTTCAAATGATTCCATTTGTTTGATAATTCTTGGGTAAAAATAGCGCCACTACTGGCTATTTCAGGATGACAGATGGTGTTCTAGATTATGTTCCTTTCCTTGCACCCAAAAAGGACAGGACCAAGTCTTTCAGAAAATTATGGTATATGTGTGAGATAGCATCAGGTAAGGGGCAGGGCACCATTTCAAGCTTCTGTTCTGCAGGGAGGTAGGGAGCAGGGGGTGAGCCGTAGGGAATTGAATTATTCCAGCCTGAGCAATGATGGGAAGTAAAGGCAGATGTCTGTTGCTTAGGAACAGAAATATCTTGTGCCTCTGCTGCAGCTTGAAGAACAGGTCGTTTACTTTCAGAGTTCATCTATCGGTTGTTCAGATAGAACTGCAGTGAGCACTCTCTTCTCCTTGGCTTTGTGGTGTATGTGTGTGCGTGTGTGTGTGTTGGAGGTTCTCATTAGATTTCTTAGCTTTCTTTCACTCAGCAAACTTCTCTGTTGCTCTTAATGCATGGTCTCAAAACGTGCCAATACAAGTCTGCATTAACTGTGTGTGAGAATGTGTGTGTGTGTTGTGTGGGGGGGGAGCGGGGAGGCAATGCATTTTCTTTAGGAGCGGCCCTTGGGTATTTGTTTCTGCCAGGAAGCCAGGGGAGGCCTGTGTGAGTGGAGTGTAGCATTCAGTCTTTTCCCTGAATGGCGTGCACTGCTCGATATCTTGTTGACACTCCCACCTGCAGCTCAAGGAGGGAAGGTTGATACACACACACACACACACACACACACACACTTCCATTTTGGTCTGAGGTCAGGGAGGGAAGCAGAAACATGATCCTTTGCGAAGCTGAGGGGTCTGCTTCTTGGCACTAAGGAGGCAGGACAAGAATTTGCAGTCTTACCTGTGTATATGAATCCCTTTTGGAGCTTTACTAAATATACCTTCCTGAGATGGAGCCCCCGAAGTCTGATTCGTTGGGTCTTTGATGTAGCCTGAGCCCCTGTGGGTTTAAAAGTTTCCCAGGTGATTAGAGCTCAGAAGTCATTCCCATTTCCTCCCTTCTCAGCTCCTGCTAAAGAGCGGTGGACCCCCCAGAACCAGGCTGGGCACAGAAAGGCTTGGGCACGAAGTTCGTGGACTTCCTCGTTCCTGCCCAGAGCTGAGTGCTCGGCCCCTGTTCCCAGGCAGCTCTGTGCACAAGTGGTCACATGGTTCCCGCAAGAGGTGTTCCGTGGTCTTCACAATTTGAGTGGAATACTTACTCTCCCAGGAGCACTCAGAGGGGGAACTGAGGCTTACAGCGGGGCAGAAACACAGTGGAAATATTTAGGAGGTGACTAGGTTATCGGAAACTGAGTGGAAGAGACCTAATCCCTGGGTGTTTCTGACCAGGAAGAGTGATAAGAACAGAATATTCTAGGCACAGAGGCAAATGTCATCAATATACCAGGGCTCAGCAAGGCCCTGGGAGTGTATAAACACCGCTGCATTTCACTGGCCCTTTTCTGGGGGTCCAAGGAAGACCAAATACCTGAAGTCAGAGCATCATCGCTATAGCAGCAATTTTAAAAGGAAATGAGATGTAGTTCCTATTTACGTGTTTTTTGTCTTCATAAGCAAAGTCAGTGATCATCATATTATTACATTGAAAATGAAGGTGATTATATAATCTTCAAAACATTCTCAGTATAATGATAAAAGAAATGTCGACTATTTCTCCTAAAAAAGCCACAAGCCAAAGCCAGATATTTCTTGGCTGTTTTTTGCTTGGTTGTATAAATGTCCATTTGTGGGAACACTGGAGTTGATCTGGAAATGTCATTTTAAAGAGCAGCCCTGCTGCCACCCGCACGGAAGGGAACTCCATGGGCAGCTCTCATTTATGTGATTCCCAAATGCAGGGATGTGACGAAAGCCTAATTGGTCTGATTTTTAGGTGTACTTGACCATGAGATCAGTCTCAATGGCTACGTGGTCACACTGGAAACAAACTCACGTTTCTCACACTGGCTTCCTGACTCCTGAGGACTTTGATTTGAGAAAGAAGAAAAATAAGAAATTTCAACCAGATTCACAGCAAAACCGGGGGTTTGAAGTAATTTGAACTTCTGATCCTTTTTTTCGGCCCCCCTACTTGCTGCATATGAGTCCAGACTCCAAGATGGACTTGAAGCTCTCCCTCCTCTGGCGATGTGGAAGAGCCTAAGAGAGTATTAGAAAGATTTCAGCCAGCCTGTCGTGGAAGGTGTGGAGATGCTAAATGAGAGGGGCTTGACAGGGGGTCTGGGGGCTGCTAGCACACTTCTCTGGAAACATGTCTGCGTAACAAGCTCGCTTACTTTGTAATGTTTATTTAGGATGATGAGAGTGTTGGCTGAAAACCACCAGGCCATCCATTGGGGCTACCACTGTAAACTACTAACAGTCTTTAATATACAAAGTTGGGTACTTCTCTGCCACCGTGTCCTGCTATGAGTTTGTGTGAGTCCATTTCTCCCAGTGCATAGACTCAATGTGCCTCTGAGGAAGAGGTCAGGCCTATCCCACCTCAGAATATCACGAAAGCAGCTCCCACAATGTTTGCACATAGCAAACATTTAGTGACTTTATTATTAATTATTTTCCTAGTTGGCTCCCATAATGACTTCAAAAAAAAAAAAAAAAAAAGAGCAGTGTGCCTTTCCTTGCCTCCAAGTTTGTAAAATGAGTGACAGAGAGGTTGCCGCTGCCGAGAAGGAAGGACCCCCTTTTGGTCATGTGCCAGGATCTTCTGCTCATGGCACGCTGTGAGAGCTCAACACACATGCTCCCTCACCACTTTTGGCAGGTCTCATCACCTCTCTGACCTCAGCAGTAACCTTCTCTGATCCACGATTGTGTCACCTAAAGAATATTCTTCCCTGGTCTCCCATTTCCATGGTCTCTTGACCTTATATCACCAAAAAATGGCACCATCACCCACATCTGAGTTTTGAGGAGCCTGCTCTCTGACACCCACCCCACCTTCCCAGCTCACCCCCTTTAGCATGGTCACCCTAGCAGACTCTAATCCATTGCCTCACCACATTGTCATGACCCCCTTTTCTCCTTATATTCTTTTTTTTTTTAAATACCTAGTTTAGAGTTTAATTGGTCATTATAGTTATTTAAGCCGCTAAATGTTGCGGGAGAAAAATGCACAGCTGTGCTCACTGATCTACAAATTCATGATGTAAATCTAAAATTAATGCTCGACACTGCTTGGCAGTCCTACTATACCTGCTTAGTGTATTCATTCTGCTGCTCTCCAGAACACTCGCCCTGCCTTCTCTCACCCCCGTCTCCCTATGCTCCCCTCCCATTTACCTTCAGCTGAGACCTTGCCTCAAAAATTTTTGAAGAAATAAAAGTAGTGAGGCAGGCCACATACCCCTCATCAAATCGAACTGCCCTCTTATACCTTCATCCACACTCTATTTTCCACTTGTATCTGCAGATGAAGTGTCTTTGTTCCCACCAAAAGTTGCTTCTACTTGTTCTTTTCCAACTTTGTCATAGCTATCCTGAGAACGCATCCTCATTTGCCCGGTTCAGTAATGGCTTATGTTTGTTGGCCCGACATAATCATGGATAAATAGCTCCCCTTGTAGTGCCTCAGTTTGTACGACAGATAGAACAAAGTTCTGTACTTAGGATGATGGGTTTTTAGGCTCGCTGTTCAGATCATCTCTGTGCCATCGCCACATTGTCCTAGTTACTCTGCAGGTGGTTTTATAATAAGTCCCAACATGCGGTGGGGCAGGTGCTCTGTTCTTTGTTAGAAGTGTATTGGCTTTCCTGGGCCTTTACTATTTCATGTGCGTTTTCGAGTCAGTTCATAAAGTTCCACAGAATCCTGTTGGGGTTTCGGTTGGAGTTTCATTAAGTTTCTACATCAATTTGTTGTGGGGGGGATTGACATCATTACAAAATCAAATCTTCCTGTTCAATAACAGATATAGTGCTCTATTTGGTTTCCTTCTAATATCTTTCAATAAAGTGTCACGATTTTCTGTTTCCAGGTTGAATGTGTATCTTGTTTTTTTCTTAAAATGTATTTTATAGTTTTTGTTTCTATTATAAATGGTGCATTTAAAGTTATGTCTTCTAATTTTTTTATTATAGTGCAGTGGACTTGTATATTTTTCTTATATTCAGCCACTTTGCTGAAATTTCCTTTTGTTTATAGTAGTTTATGAATTTGTCAGGGTTTTCTGTGTAGACAATGCTATCACTCACCCGATATTACGGTTTTTGTTTTCTCCATTCCAATCCTTCTGCTTAAAAACAAACAAACCCAAAAATGTATACATTTGGTATACACAGGAAAGAGCACACATGTTTAACTCTTGACTCATTTTAACAAAATGAACACACTTATTTAACTAGTACCCACATCAGGAAACAGAACAGTATTTGCACCTTATGGCCCCACCCTCACCCCCATGCCCCCTTGCATTACTACCGCCCCAAAGAATAACCCTGGTGCTTTCAGTACATATTTTTTTCTGGTCTTAACTGACTTGGCTCATGCAGAGTCCCCTCTTTCCAGTGCATCACTTTCTCCCTTTCTGCAGGAATATTCCCAGTAACATAAAAATATGCTTTAGAATCAACCATTTTAAATAGCTCTTCCTTGAACCATGTTCCCTTTCTAGTCACCGCCCCCTTTGGCTGCTCCCCTTCTCAGCGAAACCTTTTGAACAAATGTCTGCAGTCACTATCTCTACTTCTTCACTTTACGGTTTTCTTTTCGACTCACTGGGATCTGGCTTCTGTCCTTGCTATTCCACTGGAACAGCTCTTGTCAAGATTACAGTGACCTCATGTTACCAAATCCAGTAGTATCTTTCTCTGTCTCTCAGCATCATTTGATGTAATTGACCCATACACATCTTGGAATATGTCCTTTTCATGGCTTCCGTGTATTAATCATTCAGGTGATACTTGTTTAATGCCCTTCTCTTCACCTAGACTCCAAGTTGCCCAAGGGCAGGAGTGATGTCTAACTTTTTCACTGCTCCATCTCCGGCATCTAGTCCAGTGTCTGGTAGATAGTAGACTGAAAAATATTTGTTGCCTGGACCTTAGTGATTACAAGGCCTATCCAATCACTTTGGTCTCATGTCCACTTGAATGTCTTGCAGGCACCTCAAATTCAACAGGTCCAAATGTGTTATCATCTTCATCCACAAACTCCTTTCTTCACTAGTGTTCTCTATTTCATTTCATACCATTACCATCCTTTAAACCAGAAACCTTAACTCCTTATTCCTCAAGCTCACATCCAATGCATTGCTAATGTCTGCCTAAATATCTTTCCCGAATCTTCCCTCTATTTCCATTTTCACCCTCATGATATGTCATTATGTCACGTTACTACAATAGATTCTGAGCTGCTTTTGTTCTAAACTGTTCTAAACTCTGATATTGCTTCTCTCCAATCGATTCTCAACATGACAGCCAAAGTGGCCCTTCTAAAAAGACAAGTGTAATTAAGTCACTCTCATATAGCAGACATTGCGTCATATACTATCCCCCAAAATATAAAAATAGAATTAACATGAGGTAAGCAAGACAGTGCAGGACTGCACCACTAAATACAAATGACTTGATCATTAACTTATGTTTAATTTCAATATCACTATTTTTCCAAATTTTTGAAGCATCCTTTGAATTTCCATATGACTATTGTATCTTCTACAACTGTTGACCTATCAGGTGCTTTTCTCTTTTTGCACATACCTGTTCTTCAAACTGAAGTCTGTAGATGCGTTTTCGGTAACAGAGGGCAGGTTGGCACTAATCATTGGAAGGAAATGTATAAGCAGAACTAGTGATCTGGGGTTGATGTGCTACCTGGCAGTTCATTCATCCACAACTATCTTGTAAAAACATTAAAAGGAGAACTCAGGCTGCCTACATTAATATTAAGGATGATTAGTGATCCAAAGTCAATTTATTATTGCTTTCCTTACTTTATTAGACATAGATTTTCAAGTACTTAAGAAAGTGCATTTTGTAATTACTAAAGGATTCTTTAAAGTGTTTCAGTCAATGATATTTAGATACCCTACAACAATCAAAGTGATAATTAAATAGCTTCTCCTCTCATTGTTTGTGCTTAGGTAGTTGCTTCCTGAAAAGCTTGACCAATTGAAAGACAAAGTTGAAAAGTTCTTTGTTGTTGATGAGGTACGTGGTTTTAAAATTTGAGAGCAACAAGACGTGACTACTTTCCTTTCCTCACAATTAATGAGAGTAGCAGGACAAGATTAATAGGTGGGTTCATTATGCCTGAGAAGTGGACTGCTTTTTATTTTTTTAGAAAATAATTGCTTTTCTTGAGTGCAAGAAGCTTTTGCTCATTCAGTGTCAAGATCTGTTATGCTGATTGGCGGATGAAGTCACTCTTCCCACTGTTTGTAGGGCAGAAAGTCAATAAAAGTGATGGGCGGCTTTGTGCAACATTGAAAAGTCTCCAGCAGATTTCCCACTCGGGACCCGCTGAAAACCGGAGGGCTCCAGGAAATAAAGTCAAGCTGTCCTCTTTTGACACAGGGCCATAAACATAATGGAATGATTTCTCCCAGGAAAGATTTGAGCAAAATAATCTCTACTGATTTCTTTGGTTGGGTCACACCCAGCTTTTTCCCCTTCTTAGGTGCTGGTGTTTCAGAAAGTAGCACTAGGTCTGCATTATCTGTCTGATATTGTGTAACAAGACACATTATTTTAAAGGGGCACAGGGAGGCGGTGGATGGAATGCTTACGATCACGAGCTCCTGAACCAGAGATCTGGATTCAAATGTTGACTCAGCTGGTTGTGTGACCGTGTGTGAGTAACTTACCTACTCTTTGTCTTCATTTCTTTATCTATAAAATAGGGGAAGATAACAGTACCTCCTACAGAGTGTTTTTGTGATAATTAAATTCGCTTATGTAAAACACATGGCAGAGAGGGATGGCTACTACTAAAAATTGCTATTATTAGCGAGAGGCAACCACACATCGATTTTTGTCTCCCTCTCCCCCTCCCTTGCCTCTGTAAAAATAAATAGATAAAATCTAAAAAAAATAAAAAAATAAAAATTACTATTACTATTGAGGTTTCTGGGGAACGGCCACAAGTCATCCTTTGGTCTTTCAGGGGACACCGTTAACATCTCTGGAGACAGGAATCCCTGCACTTGAGCCAGGTTCATGTTTATTCATGGTCAATCAAGGTCTGACAAAGCAAGCGTATATTTGAAAATAAGCGAAATCCATGTTTTATGGTACCTTTTAAAAATTTTTATTAAATTTATTGGGGTGACATTGGTTAATAAGATTATACAGGTTTCAAGTGTACAGTTCTGTAAGACATCATCTGTATATTGCATTGTGTGTTCACCACCAAAGTCAAATCTCCTTCCGTCAACATATATTTGACCCCTTTACCCTTTTCTTCCTCCCCCACCTGCCTTTCCCCTATCATACTGTTGTTTGTGTCTGTAAGTTTTTTTTCTTGTTTGTTCGTTGCTTTCAGTTTTATGTCCCATATATTTGGATTGTATTTCTACCTATTTTTTCCTAAAAAGCTACAATGATGGGGATAAAGCTGCTAGGTCTCGATATCACACCACCTCTTGTAGTTTTCTCTCACATTTGAATTTTTGCCGGCTTTGGTACAAGGCATTAGGATCGCATTCAGCCTAGGAGGTCCAGGGAGAGGTTCTGGGAGCCCCTGCAGAGCAAAAGGGGTTTGCAGCTGCCAGGGACAAACAGCTCAGGCCAGCCATTGGGGACTGAGGATAACCCTTTTACAAGAGGAAAAAGATCAAGAAGAGGCGGGGTATTGTCCCACCCTGGGTTAGGGGGAGAATGGGTGAGACTTCCCTTTCCTCCCACGTTTAGTTTTGGGTGTTATAAGACTGGGTGGCTCCTTTGGAGGCAGGACAGAGGGTCCGGGGGCTTGTGTCTGTGGGTAACTTGGGTCGGGGAGTTAGAGGCAGACTGCCGGCCTGGATGAAAGGAGGGGCCTGGGCAGGTCCCAGAGCCGTGAGAGAGAAGCCGGGGATGAGAGAGAAGGTGCTTCGGGTTTCTTTTCAAGTCGCCCGTCTCACTTCACACACTGATGAGAGGAACAAGGATTTCGGCTCCCTGCTATGTCCAAAGTGGAGGGGCTACATCTGTCCCTTGGGTCCCTGAGTGTGGTGTTCTAGATGAAGGAAGGGGTTGGGTGGTCTTAAATCCCTCAGGAGTGTTTTCTTAATAACACCCCCGAATGACAATAACAACAACAACAACTCAAACAGCCTTCTATAGAAATACAATTTTCATTTCTTTTTGGAAAAACACTGAATTCTTTGTCTACAGTGTTTTTAAAAATCTGGATCCAGATTCTTATAGAGCCTTGAAATTCATTGATACATGAAAAACCGAGGCCGCTGTTGACAGATATTGTGTATGTTGGTAAATTATGCATAAGAGTAGCAGAAAAAAACCCCAAAGCCTCTGGGGTTGTATTGAACAGCTTCCTGGCCGCGTTCTGTGATTGAATAGTAGTGGGCTGGAGGCAGGCAGCACGTGGGGTGGTGGCTGGTGAATGAGGAAAATTAGCTTGGCTGTGTGGAATTTTCTCTTTGAATGAGACCTTGTGCCCAAATGTCATATATATCATTTTAATTGAATGGATATGAAATATGCTGGGAAAATAAATAAGTCCTGTTTTTTTTTTTTTTGCCCCCAACTTGTAAAACTGCTCCCTCGGCTTAAGCTAAGGTACTTTTCTTCTTTTACCTTTTAAAATGCCGCTAGTTACTCTCTTTTCTTCCGACTCTAGAGAAAGCCGTAGTGTTTCACTTCCTGATGAGCATTTGAGAGCTGGGCCCTTTGATTTTCCTTCTACCCCTCCTTCCAGGACGTGTGTCCCTCTGCACACACACACGTGATCTCTCTGTGTCTCTGTGTCTGTTTCTTTGCATCTGCTCTTTGTGCCAAGCACATTTGCACCTTTTTATTTATTTATTTATTTTGGCCCTTGAAAATTTGAGCATTGACTTGCATTTCCACCCAGTTGTCCCTCGCTTCTGCTTTTGAGAATGTAATTTTGGGAGATTCAGGACATTGGATCTCAGATCCCTGTTTACTCATGCTGGGTGATTTGAGCAGCAGCAACTAGAGCTGGCAGCCTGGGGAATCAAGTTCATGTGCCTTCGTAGTGGAGATTGCAGTGCTGGGAGTAGATCTGGGACTGAAGGGAATGGCACTTGGGACCCTTGTACAATTCCAAACCATTATGCGAAAGACAGAAACAAGGAAAGTTGCACTGGCAAAAGGCAGTAAAGACAGAACAACTTGTTAGAATAGGGAACAAGATTAAAGGAGAGAGGGTGCAGCCATAAACCCTCACAGAATGTAATCCCAGGCTAGGAGAGGGATGAAGACATCATTTGGGAAAATCTAAAAGGATAAATTGATAGAGATTCTTCATATCTTGGAAATTCTCATTTTGGTAGAAGGCAGTCAATTTTTGTTGAAAGTCTTACATAATTATGTGTCCATGTTTTGACACTTATAAGTTGCTTTCATCTATTTTTAAAATTTTTGGAAAATATGAAAAAAAAATCCCTCTAGCATGTGGCAGGACCCCAATTAAAATGGATAAATGCAGATGGGAATTTAACTCAGACAATAGAGGAATCTAGTGATAAGGCTGACTAGGTATGGCTGCACCCAGAGACCCAAATAAGGATCTCACTTCCTTCCCTCCCTCCTTCCCTTCCTTTCTCCCTTTTACTTTCCCTGCCTCTCTTTCTGCATCTCTGCTCCTTCTCCTTAGCCCCTCACCTACCAGCCACTAACCCTCCCTTCTTCTCCCTTTCTCTCTTCTTCCTCTCCTCCTTTCCCGTGGCCTTCTCTTTTGGATTCTGCCCATCTCCCCACTATCCCCCCGCCCCCCCACCTGCCTGATCTCTCCGTGTCCCTGACAATTTCTCTCTTTGATATACCCTTTCTCTCCTTCTCTCTTCTACTCTCCCCCGCCTTTGCCCCCTTCGCTTCTGCTCCTTCTGTCCATCCCTCTATCCTCTGTATCTCACACCCTTCCTCTCTGTGCCCTGCTCTGTTACCTCCTGCTTCCCCCTCTCTCCCTCTGTACTCGTCTTGCTCCCTACTCCCTGCACCCCTCATTGTTCTGTTGTCTGACATGCTAACTTGATTCTAGGGCAGACTTGCTTCCATAACGATCTCCCTGCAGTTCCAGACTTATATCATCCAGCTTAGACTTCCTACTGGAAGAAGAGTATCTCTTTCACAATAGTTTCAGCAAAAAGGTCCAAGATTGCCTTGCATTTGGTTGATGTAGGGCTGGAATATGCTGACAGGCCTTGGAGCTAAGAAAGGGTGGTGGTATCCCTTTCGAACCATGCGGACTAAAGTTCAGGAAAATCAAAGGGGCTAGAGAAGGGTAATTGGGGATTGGATGCAGAAGAAAGGGTATTGGATACTGGGCAGGCAAAAAATCAGGTGCCATTACTATTCCCCCATTGACCAGTTTACTGACTTGTGATCTGCCACTACTTTTCTACAAGAAAATATCATTAATAATAATCAAAATATAAAAAGCAGTAACAACTCCCAAATCTCAGGAGGATACAAAATAAAGGTTTGTTTTTCAATGTTTGTTTCCCAGTCTCCGCAGTCCAATACAGGTGGAGCAGCCTCTGTCGTCCCTGAATGGGAAGACAAAGGGATTGAGGCTTTCTTATCCCATGGTGCTGCTGTACTGGCACCTTCAGATCCAGCCGTGTGTGCAGGAGGGAAGGAGGGTAAAACACACAGGGTCTTATAGCCACATGCAGATGGTATACAGAATTTCTGCCCACATCCAATTGGTCAGAACCCAATCCCTTGTTCCTACTCTAACTGCAAGGGATGCTAATAATTTAGTGTTCTTATGTGCCCAGAAAGAAAATGAATGGACTTTGAGGAACATAGCACTATTAGGGCCAGAGTCAGTTTGTTTGGATATGTGATTGCACTGAACCAATATAAATTAATGCTGAGTATTTTTGAGATAGTACTATACTTCCTTCTGAAATGCCTTCCATTCTTCCTTTGGATCGACGCTTTGTCCTAAAAGTCTGCATTTTTGTGAAGCTTTCTGACAGGGCACTGTATTTGGAGCTTGGACTTTGGAACCAAATGGCATGAGTTAACCCCCAGCTTCCCCATATTTCTAGGGATAATTGTGAACAAATTAGCCCTGGAAGCCTTCATTTCTTTTGGTCATATATTGTACAAGAAAATATCATTAATAATAACCCAAATTTTAAAAAGAACTCACCTGGAAAAAACATATAAAGTTATATGCTAATTATACCTAAATTAAAAAAAAACATTCAAATCACTTTGGTGGTTGTGATTTTTTCCTAGCTATAATTTTACTTAGCAACTCAGTGGAGCCCAGCAAGTCAGTGGCGCATCTGGGCGTGGGCTGCACCGTATGCTCCAATTTTCCAGCCACTAGAATCTGACGATTTAGGAGCTAAAGGGAGGTAAGTTCAGTGGTCACTCATCCCAACCTCCTCATTTTATGGAAGAGGAAACTGAGGCCCAGAGAGAATACTTGACTGTGCGCACACAACACTTGACTCCTCACAAGGTGGGTTAGTGGCAGCACTGCAGGTAGGTCCCACATCTCCTGACTGCATGTCTGTCAGCAGGAGGCTCCTCTCTCCCGCGTGGCCTTTTCCTTTTTCCAGTCTTGTTACTTCAACAGATCAAGCCCCGACAGCTTGAAAGGAAGGCTCAGTTCTATGCCATGGCTCAAGAAAAGCCTGCTCATTTCATATGGTCTTGCTCCCCCACCCGCTGCCGCCCTACACACAATGAAGTGTAGATACGTTTCTGTGCTCTAACCACAGAGACTGTCTTATCTACAGAGACTGTGGTTTAAAATTCGTCCTCTTTACATAGATGCCACTGCAGCTCAATGAGGGGTGATAAAGGCATAGGTAATTGCCATGGAATAACACTGCTGCCAAGAAGATGATTGAACTCCCACACAGAAGGTGAACAGATGGCATATTTATTGAAATTCATAGGCTGTGAGATGGAATAATTTAACTGGTGGCTGGGCACCCTCGTTTCAGACGGAGGGAGGCTCAAAGAAGAACGAGTGTGCCGCTAGGTGGCGTGATCACCCAGGGCCCAGTGTTTGTCTTATCTCAGAAAGGAAGGCCTGGATTCTGAGCACAGGGAAGATTCCCTTCCATTTGTTTCTGAATCGGGACTGCTAACCTCTGTGCCTTTATAGGAAACTACCATTTAAAAAAAGACCTTAAAATCCCTTCAGTTATAAAGTAAATATATACTTTGGCATGGAGGAAAAGCAATCAAATGACAGGGTATGGAATCACTAAAGAAATGGGGCCATTGATGAGAGGGGGCTGTGCCTGGACCAGAAGTAGCTGCAGCCTCCAACAGTCTTTCCATCACTGGCCGATCTGGGCCTGTTGACATCTCCTCCCTGCTGGCTTCCTTCCTCCTGAGTCTCACTCACGGCTTGTAGTGCAGAATAGCAGGAAAAACACTGGCTTTTAGAAGCTTCATTTTGGAAGTTGATAGCACTAATGACGTTATATCAGAGGAAAAAGAAAGGAATCCATTGTGAACTAATGTGAGGGAGGAATTATGATAGAAAAGGTCAGTTAATAAGATAACAAGTTAGCCCGTGATGGTTACCTCTCCTTATCTCTGTGGTCCTGATAATATTCTAAAGTTTTTTTCTTTTCTTGGATTTGGTTTCCAAATCCAGAGCACTAAAAACTTTGTGAGTGACTTTGGGATGCTTACATCCTTCTGATTTGATGTGAGACCCACTATGTTTGATTTCATAAATGAACCCATTTATCCACTCAACAAATATTCATTGATTCTTTGTTCAAGCTTTTATCTTATTCTTTTGTCTCAGTTTTCTTATCTATAAAATGGAGATAAATACCAGGTGTCACAGGATTGTTGTGAGGATTAAACTCTGTATATTACTACTACTATTACTCTGACTACTATTGTATTATTGCTATAACTATATGATTGCTGCTATTTTTACTCTTATTTTCTTTTACTTCTACTCTTGATTTAGATTTTGAGCCCCAATTTCTCCTAATTTCAGAAAATATCTAATCTTGTCAATTTCAATATAAATTTATTCTCTTTTAGATTTTTAGGTAAATGGTTAATTTGGGAAACTCCCCTTTCTACCACTTTTTTTTCCTCAGAGGGTGAGCTAACCATCTGGGGTCATGTCCGACCCCACAGTGGGCACAGTGCCGTGTGGCCCATAGTTATCCTCCATCCGCACTGAGGTACCTTGTTTTGACTTCAGTTTGTTCTTTGGCTTCGGTTTCTACATCTCTGAGTCTGGGTTGGCCTTTTCTAGGCCATTTTGGGGCCTGGTAGGAGATGAGATGGACAAACACCAGTGAAAAATTTTCAGATGTTCTCTGGCTTCATGTTGGCCTTCTCTTAGTGAGGCTGGGCTCAGGCTTCCGGCTCTGGCATTGAGGGGACCATGCTGGATAGAGGTCTTCCCATAAGGCCCGCAGGCTCCCTGGACTGTACTCCAGGAAGTGAGGCACCAACCCAAACATAGGGGAAGTTTTCTAATTCCCTGCTTCATCTCTGCATTTCTACCTGCAGCCCCCCTACAATATAGCACCCTCCAAATTTTATTCTTTTTTTCTTTTGGAACTCCTCAAATCAAAACTCATCATTCATGGAGGAAATTCAAGCATGGAGCCAGACTCCCTCCCCTCTCCCTCCCCCGCTCCGGGTTTTTGGTGGGAAGGATGTTGGCAGAAGGCTTCTTGAGCTGTGCTTCTGAAATGACAGCATGGAGGTGACCAGTCAAATACATTGTCAACCCTGAGCAACACATCCTTCAGTTGCTCTGGAACCAGTTGCTCTGGAACAAAATTCTCGTTTATGGGCAACTTATCAATTCAAACCAAAAGTAAGTGGTGGTGGTGGTGAGGCTAGAATGAGCAAATGAAAATTCTAGGCCACAGACTCTACAAAGAAATACAATTTCTTTGACTGAATACAGATTGATTCAACATAGGCCATTAACATGCTGCCAAGAAGGACCCGTTCTCTTTATCACAGCTCAAAAAGAGATGAATTAATAAAGTTTTCTTTCACATACTACTTGGGACCAGAGTTAGTTTTGTTATATTGTGCTGATCTATGTCAGAGGTGACAAACTATGACCCGTGGGCCAAACCTGGTGCCCTGCCTGCTTTGTGTGGCTTCAGAGCAAAGCAGTTTTTAGTCTCAAATCATTAGAACAAAATCAAAAGAATGATATTTCATGAGGTTCAAATGGCAGCATCTATAAAGTTTTATTGGAACACAGCCGTGCTCATTCATTTTAGTGTTGTCTGTGGCTGCTGTGCACTGGCAGAGTCCAGTAGCTGCAACCGAGACTGTAAGGCCTGCAAAACCAAAAATATTTACTATTTGACCCTTTCCAGAAAAAGTTTGCAGGCCCCTGGTCTAGGACGTGGATGCACCATGAAGAGGAATCAAAGGGAGAGCATTCTGTTTAGAATTCTCTCCATACTGTCTCCAGGTGGGGGTGGAACGCCCTCCGCGGAGGCAGTGACCTGGAGGAGGCAGGCGGGAGAAGGCGTGCTTCCCTCAAGCCGCATGTGGTGTTTGTGTCTGTCCCACCTCTCATCGTGCTTCTTCAAGCCTGCTGTTATTTTGTGCCACCTGCATAACCTGATTTGCATCTTAAATGGATATCCAGCTACCACTTGGACTTTTTTTTTTTTTGCAAATAAGGAGAATGGCTTTTATGAAGCCATCTGTGGATGAAAAATAAATAGCAGCTAACAACAGCCCTGGAATATGTGATTGAGGGAGCTAGTGCACAGCAAACCAGTCACACAGCTGACTTCCTTCCCAAGTCAAGAAACTATGGGAAAAAATCGCAGTATTGACAAGATAAGGGAGGCAGGCGGGAACCATCTGGAAGATAAAGGGAAAATAAAAGCCGCTTGAAACCGGGAGGCACATTTGGATTGCGGACTGTCATTCTGAATCCCCCGTGGCCTGGAGCTCTCGGGGCTTCTCTCCTGCCGAGGCCTGGTCGCCTTTCTTAATAGTCAGGAACTTCCATGTCCTGTAGGGTTGCCCCACCAAGTGCGAGGCGCTTCCCTGCAGGTACTCAAATCAAAGAGGGCTTCCACCTCTGGGCTCAGGTCCGGTTGTTAGGATGCTTTTGTCTGAAAGATGTCAGAGGTGAATGATTTGAGTCATCTTCTTTGTCTTTTCTTCCTTTCTCTCACCACTCCTAGTCACCATGTACCCCCAGAGGGGTTGTCAGAAGCAAATTGCAGAAAATGTGTCAATTCTTAGCTTCTAAATGCAAAATGGGTTGAGGAAGTAAATGAATGAGTCAGAACAATTCTTTCTCACCCAGTTCCTCCCTGACCTTCCCCCTCCCATCCTCTCACCTGTCCTCTTCTGTAGGCGGAGAGACTCTGACCAGGAAAAGAGAAGTGGTAGAGAAGAAGTAAGAGAGAGCTCCCCCTTCTGTCTCTTCTCTTCCTCTCCCCCTTCTGCTCTCCCCTCTCTGCTCCTTCACCCCTCCTCTCTCCTTTCCCCTGTTCCTCCCCTACCCTTGTCCTCTCTCCTCCATCCCCCTCCCCCTCACCGCCACCCTGTTTGTGTCCTGTTCTTGATTCCTTCATGCTGCATCCTGGGGTTGTGGGGACATAATTCTTGCTCCCCCTTTGATTAGGGATATGACCATAGAGAGGATCCATGCCTTGGCATTCTGGGTAGGTTCATGAGATGGGCCTCTTGGAGGAATTTCCGTTGCTGTCACGGGACTGTTGTGTAGTAGACCCAGTTGCTAGGTGTGTCAAGGCTGGAGAAAGGCTTGGAGATCTCTGCAGATACACTACGGCCCCCTCCAGTGGGGCACAGACAGCATGAGAGTGTGTGCCCGAGTGTCAGACAGCACAGGGGGTCATGGTTGGAAAGATGTGACGTGGACATGGGAAGACGGTGCGCCAACATCGCCAACAGTGGGTCACTAGCTCCTGGGAGCCGTTCGAGAAAGCACCGCGCATCTCCTGTGTGAAGGGCCATGTGGGATGAGTCACAGCCTGCGAGGGGGGCCCTGGCCCTTGTTCCCACTGCTGCCTGGCCGGTCTGCACCCGAGGGACAGCTCCAGAGAATGGGACAAGGGGATCATTTCTCTATTTTACTGAATTGATTTTTCTTATCAGGCAGAATAGGGGCTCTGAGTGCAAAATTAAACTAAGTTATAGGAAATAAAGTTATGTTTCTTGCATGCCTCAATTTGTGATTTATAAAATTTGTACCAGATATAGTCACATTTGTTAAATACTCTGAGCCATGTATCGTACTAAATCATTTTCAAGCATTTTCTTATTTGATTCTTTTCATGACTCTGTGAGGCAGATATTCTAATTCCATTCTACAGAGAAAATTGAGCCTCTTAAAGGAGACTTAGTTAGCCTAAGGTCACATAGTCAGAAGCAGTGGAGCTTGGATTTGGGGCCAGGTAGTCTGACCCTGGAATTCCCATTGCTGCACATACCATCATACTTCAGATTTGGGTAGGACCTTATGATAGGCCCTTGAAATCTACTTTGCATATAGCTGTTAGTGAAGCAAGCCTTTCCTTTGACAAAAAAACCAAACAAACTTTTCTGGGCCTTTTATCAAGTGCCAGGTGCTCTGCTGGGCCTGGGATACAAAATGAATTAACATTCACTTCCCTCCAGGGATGTAACAATCTGCCTACCTTTAGTTCTAACACTTGGAAAGTACTGTGTGAACTGGTAGAGTGAATACATTTGAAAGGCACTAAAACAGTAAGGGAGAGAATGTCTTAATTTCGATGGTAGCATCAAGAATATTGTAACCATGCGGATAGAAAGAGAACTTGAAAGAATCAGAACATTGATTCTGGTGGAAATACAGGTTTGCCTGAGGCCGTGTGGAAAGCCTGTTGGTTAGAAACCTGATCTTAGCTGAACGAAGCCCCAGGGAAAAATCAGCTCAGAGCGAAGGGACAGGCTGATCTGACCTGAGGAAGTTCCTTTGCTGTTAATGCCAGGTACTGAGGAGGCAAACCAGCATCAGTGATTCTCCCAGCATGGGACAGTGTTCAGAAGAGAAAACTCATTTCTGGAAACAGCACCCCTTTTTTTTTGGTGTCCACAAAACTAAGAAAGGGATTAATGAAATGATTGATGTAGGTAGGAAATCTAGGTCATATTATAACTTCTGTTGCCCCATATCATGTGTCTGTTGAATACAGGATAGGCAATGAGGCTTCACATTTCTGAAAGGGAAAGAAGCAGCTGGTGCCATCATCATACTTTGGCCAGCCACAGTAGCGATGATTTTGGTTGCTAGGCAGTGAGCTTTCAGCTTTCTGCCATTTTCTTGTTGGCACCTCTGTTCAGGAGGGACTATGCGTTGAAGTTGTATCAGGGTGTAAGGGATCCTTGGTGGTTAGCAATAGACACCGGGTCTGATTACTTTAAATCAAGAGGGAATTCACTGGAACAGTAGAGGAGAGCTCACAGGACAGAATCAGCGGCTCAGAGGGGGTGGGAACCAGGTAGCACCAAAGGTCTTCAGGTGGGAATGCTCCACGGCTGCTTCTAGGCACCAGCCACTGCTGCAGGAGTCCCTACCTCCCACCTGATTCAGTCTTCATCACTCTTCTCCCAACGAGATTCCAGAGAGGGAGGGTCTTTCTGGCCCTCCCTCTGGGCCAAAGTCCCTTCTGGGAGGGGCTAGGTACCCATATCCTGGACAGCGGAAGGCAAAGCCTCTTGATTTAAGTCCTTAGGACTAATTCAATGGAGACAAGGAAATACCTCAAAGGAATGGGAGGAAGGTTGCCACAGGAAGGTGCAGTGGATGCCGGGTGCCCAGGTGAGCACCTCGGTGGGAAGGGCTCAGCCTCCCCAGTCTCTGTACACTGCGGCATGTGTTCCTCGGTGTGACCCTGACAGGTCGTGAGCTTGCTCCGCTTCTCTCTCCGGACGTGGCTGCAATGGCGGCTCCTCTCGTCTGCTGCCTTGTGCCCTCTGGTTTAACCTGATCTAACTTTCCCCGTCTCACCTGTGTGCCTGAGCTCCATCTACTCTGATGTCAGCTTGTCTTCACTAAGCACTGATCTTTTCTTCCTGTGTGCGCTCAGACAGCTTTTTGTTTTGTGAAATGTTCTTCTGATCCCCATTTTCCTGGCCCGAGAATCCCCTATGAATTCACTGCTGCTGTAGTGAATACGTACAAAGCACTCAGTATGTCCCAGGGCTTTATATTAACCCATTTAATCCTCCCAACCACCCTAGGCGGCTACTATCTCCATTTTAAAAGCAAGCACACGGGCAAAGGAAGTTAAGTAACTTGTCCGAGGTCAAACAGCTGGTAAGTGTCTGGAGCAGAATGTGAACTCTGCCTTCTGGGACCTTAACTAGTCTTGACTATCTTTCATGTCTCCTGTACCCACCACACCCATCAGATATCTGTTCTACCTCTTAATTCCGTCGCCACTCCCCCATTCCCACTGCCTTGATACCAGCCTCCACCTTCCAAGAGTCGCCTTGCTGGCATTAACTCAGGTTTCGGCAAAAAGGGCTTATTATGAATACTAAAAGATGCTCCTCCCACCCAGTCACTCAGGAAATTTCAAGGGTTTTAGAAATTCCGTGCCAGGAACTGGGATGACCAAATATCTATCTGTCTATATATATCTTCCTCTTTTTAAAAAAGATTATTTATTTATTTATTTGCAGAGGGAGCGGAAGAGAGGGAGAAGGGAGGGAGAGAAACATCAATGTGTGTTTGCCTTTTGCATGCCCCCTACTGGGGACCTGGCCCACAACTCAGGCATGTGCCCTGACTGGGAATTGAACTGGCGACCCTTTGGTTCTCAGGCCATTGCTCAATCCTCTGAGCCACACCAGCCAGGGCTATATATATCTTCTTATATGACGATATCACACATGCTGTAATTGAGTTCTTCATGATCTGTTTGGTGACCACTTAACAAGCGACTCTTCAAGTATTAAGCACCTTGTTGCCAAAGATATCTTACCAAAAATCCAACATGACCATTTTGTTTATCTGCTTGTAGTTACTTAAAAGTTTCCTATCATCTACCATGCCAACGTAATTTGGGTCTAACTTTACTTTCCAGTTGCATCATCTACCACTTACACTCTTGTCCATAGTCCACTACCTCCATGTATCCTCTGTGTATTGCTGAGGACAGTGCCCAGGGCTTACTACATGCTTTCTGATATGGCAGCTCCCCCAAATTACTTGCCACTGTCTCAACAGGCCTTCTCTGTTCCTCCCTAGCAAAGCCGAAAAGGACCTCCGGGTCTTGACTTCCCCCAGGTGTCTAGCAAAAGTCCTGTTTATATTCCAAGGCCTTCCCAATCTCTGCCTTTGTAGTCCTGTGGTGTTATCCCTTACCTGGCCCTTTTCTTGTAAGGACACTAGTCATTGGATGAGGGACCCACCCTACTCAAGTGTGACCTCATCTTAACTACTTCTGTTTGGAACAACCCGATTTCCAAATAAGGTCACATTTTGAGGTACAGGAAGTTAGGACATTAGCTTGCATTTTTGAGGGAGGGGGCACAATTAAACCCATAACACCTGGCTATATTGTAACCTTTTATGAGTGTGTGATCTTCCCCACCAGAGTGTGCATCACACCTTATTCATCTTTGTGTCCCTTGCTCTGTCCCGTAGGGGGCCCCCCTTAAATATACTGTGTTTATCTCCCTCCATGAGACAGTCAGTTGTGAAGAGAGGAGTTGATCTTTCTTCATTATGAATAAGGCAGAAGGTAAATGGGATTTCTTCTCACCATCATGGAAGTCCCATGAAAGCAGTTGGACTGACACATCCTCATGCTTAACACATGCCCGGCATAGAGTAGGTGCTAAATAAATATTTTCTAAACATCCATCTTTTTTGAGTTGAGTGGAAACTCTGAAATGCATGGATTAAGATATGGGAAGAAAATTCTGGGTAATTTTAGAAATACTTGCTAGCCTTTGCTCCAGCCAGGTCTTTGCTGTAGTTGTTTAGATCAATTCACAAGCTTTAGCAAGTAAAGTTGACTTTGTGCAGCTGCCAGCTAGGGGGTAGGCGCCTGGTATAAGGGTAATCACTGCTGGGGCACTGAAGACGCTGGCATTTGTTTTCTTCTGCAGATCAGCATTCTTCTGCAGCCTCTGTGGTCTCCGAGGGTATCACCAATGGGGGAAGTTTTGCCAATAATTCCTGAGAGAGGTTGACCCTGCTTTTCATTCCTGAAAACTCCCAGTCATAGGACACCCAGGCCCAGCTTTGCTCCTGGCCACTGCCCAAACTGGGCGCTTAGCTTAATCCCCATCCACCACCTGCCATTAACTGATAATTGCCCGGTCCCAGTGGAACTGACCGTCCCTGGCTTTTCCCAGGGTCTCCCACTTCTGTGGCGTTTTCCACTACGGGTACTTGCAGTTACTCCACGTCTGAGACTCAGGACCATCAGCTCTGAGGAGGTCAGAGTTTGCCACATTTCCTCACTTCCTTGCTTTCCCCTTGGAGTCACTTTCCTTGGGTGTGTGGTCAGCTTCCTCACACTGCAGCATGTCCCAGAGGGTGGATGCCAGCTCCCTTCTAGGGCTTCACTGAGAGCAGCCCAGTGCAATGTGAAATGCAAATCTGAGAGTCCCTCTCCTTTGGAGCCAACGTAGAGCCAGTGTTTGAGTTGCCATGATGTTAGGAGGTTTGTGTTTCATAATACCCATGTTTAGGTCAAGCTTGTATGACGTGCCCTCAGTGTTGGCTTTCTCTGGTTTGAGTCTTGTGTTTTGGAAATGTAGTGTATGGAGCAAATTTTTGTCTCTGGATTAGGAACATAAGCCCTGTATCCATTTGGAGGTGCAACGTGGCTGCATGCATGGCTGGAGCATGTCTCTGCCACTAAAACATACCCTTTCACGTTTGCTGGGTGGTTGTGTGAGTAGCTGGCTGGAACCCATGGGTTGTAATGATTTCAGAAAAGGGGAGCTACCAGGGCAGGAGAGGGCCTGCGTGCCCTTCGACTGCTGGCACATGCGTAGGTGGAACATGTCGAGGCTTCAGGAATGCTCATTGCATGTCCCATTCCTCTCACTGGGGCCTTGGCCCACTTTTGTCACATGTATTATATTTGTGAATTTTTCCCTTTGTCTTTTCTTTCCTATTTCTCATTACTATAATTAGCAATTCCTAATCATAACTCCCCTGAATATGCGGGACCACTGGGAGGTCAGAAACAAAGCAATTATTGAAAGAGGGAGATATTAAAATTCACTTACAGGAGATGAAGGAATAATCATGAACATATTTTCTTAGGTGGCCTAAGACTCGTGACGCCAGATAATTGTTTCTGTTATAGTTGGAATCAAAGTAGAGTAGCATATATTTGTCTGTCACCCACTTTGAAAGTTCTCCCCTGCATTCGTCCTTGTTCCTTCAATAATCTGATGTAGAGAACATAGCAGCACTAACTTACGCCCAAGGGCCATGAAGATGAGTGAAACCCAATACTGTTCACAGATGCCTGAAACTCCATCCAAGTCATTCCTTTAGCTTCCAGTCTGGAATCCTGTGGATGAATCTCCTTGGGAAGGCTTTAGGCTCTTATCAAATATTAACACTCTTGTGTGAATGAGTTTTGTGAGTAGGGATGTCTAAAACAATTCATGCTCTCACTTTGTAGTGTGGAGCTGTGGCTGGGAAGAGACTCTGTAGGCAGGAACTCTATTTCCCAGTCCTCCTTGTCTCTATCTGGGGCCATGTGACTGAGTTCCAGCCTGAAGACTGTGGACGGGAGTGATGTGAGCCGCTTCCAGACCTAGCCTAGGACAGCTTTCTGTGCTGTTGTCTACTTGCCCCTCCCTACACCTGCTGGCTGACTTCACCAGGGTCTCCTTGAAAGTCAAGGGCTGATGACAGCAGGGTCATCATCAGTCCAGGCCCCTGACTAATTGTGTGGAACTGCTCCCTTCCGCCCCAACTTTCTGCTGCAGTTGGATTTCTGTTGTGTTAAGCCACTGAGAGTTCGGGTTTATCTATGACCACATCTAGTGCTACCCTAACAAATTTGTAAAACACTTGATTAAAAATGTATTTATGGATAGTTTGAAATAGCCTAGTCCCTCAGGGAAGAGGAAGAGGAGGCTGTGGCTAGGGGTGAAGGAGAAGTGACCTACACAGTGGGCCACACAGTAAACTTCCTTACCTAATTATTTTTGCTAGAGCTGTGTACTGCTGCAGCCTATTGGTGAAAAGGGATTTCTTGCTGAGTTAACATTTAAGATTCTTCTTCTGCTCTTCGGCTTTCTTAGCATAAAGTTTCCCTCTCTGATTTACACGGCCCGAGCGAATATTTGTAAATCACCTCCTGTGGTCCTCAGCTGTACAGCACAAGTGTCTTAGTTTCCCCTCCCCCCCGGCTCCCACGTCAAAATTGAAATCTTACATAAATAAGTAGTTTCACTAAACAGCTCAGGAGGGACTGACTATTCATCCATCCACCTACCCGCTACCCATCCATTACTTGTATGTGCTACCGGTTTTGTGCCAGGGGCTCGTGAGGCTCAGTGGACACAGTGATAAATGAGACACACAGCACTCCTTGTCTTAGGGAGCTCCCATTCTGAAAATTAGAAATCGTTTTAAACTTGAATTCGAGTTTTAAATGCTGCTTATTTATATCCTGTGCTAGAAGCTGCGGTGGATGTCAGGATGTAGACTTTCTGCTCTAAAGGCCTGGCTGAGGCAAAAATAGGCCCAAACACCCCTTTGTCTTTACAACCAACAGAAATGCACTAAGGGGGAGGGGAGCTGGACAGAGTGGCTCAGTTCCCTCAATAGCCTCTTGGTTCAGGGACACTTGAAGCTAAGTGCAGCATACAAATGGCTTTTAAATTTCTGAACGCTTTATTCTTGGTTGTAGCTGAAACAGTAAAACACCCGTTTGCATTTCCTGAACAAGACCTATACAATAACTGGAGATGATGTTGTTATGAATGATCGTGATCAATGAAAATTTACTGTATTTATAAATGGAATCTGTATTGCTTATCTTTTAGCATGTAACAAATTGCCCTGCAAGTTGGCAGCTTAAAACAACAAACATTTCTTATTTCATCGTTTCTGATGCCAGGAACCCAGGAGTGACTTAGCTGTGTAGTTTTAGCCTGGGGTCTCTCATGAATGTCCGCAGGGACATCGGCCATCAGAAGGGTTGACCGGGGCTGGAGGACCCACTTCTAAGCAGGTGCAGTCACATGACTGTTAGCTGGAGGACCCAGTTGTTCACTTCTCCACAGGGCTGCTCACGACACGGCTGCTCCCGGGCCCCGCAGTGTGCGATCCAAGGGTGAGAGCAAGGGTGCGACGGCCTTTATGACCTGGCCTCAGGAGAGGCCGGCCCTTCCTTCTCCTGTGTTTTGTTGGCCACACGGGTAACCCTGATACACTGTGGGGAGGGACTAAGGAAAGGCGTGAGTGCTAGTAGGTAGAGATTGTAGCGGGCCATCTTGAAGGCTGTCTGGCTATCATAATATCCTTTCTCCGTAACTATTTTTCACCCTTTTAAATACCACTTTAATAAAGTGAACATATGGCCATGTTCCTACAAATAGACATCTTAGGGCTTTTAGGACCAATATGAAGGACGTAACGTAAGAAAGACTCCTTTTGTGTTTAGGTGGAGGTGTGTTCAGAGCCATACAGTTTTGATTTTGTAGCCTCTTTTTTTCAAATACATGGGGACTTGAAGACCTTGTGTCTTAAAACGCGATCTCGTCATTTCGTAATCGTCACTTGGGTAAGGCTGTGGGGCACCCCTGTGGGACAAGACCAGCCTTTGGTCTTTAAAGGCTGCTGTTTACCTGTCTTCTTTCTTCCCGTATGCACTGGTGTGGACTAAAGTAGTGATTTACGAACTTGCCAGGCTGTGCTCACCTGCCACTGGTCTGACACACGATTCTCAGCCTGGTGCAGACCCGTAGAGTCAGAACCTTCTGAGGAGAGGCCTGTGCTTCTCAAAAAGCACCTCAGGTAATTTTTAAGTCCCATAAAATTTAAAAAATATTGATTAAGATAAGTGTTCCTGAAACTCAAGCCAGCTTCTGTATCTGGGGCTCAACCAAGAAACAGCAATCCATTTCAGACACCGAAATCCAAATGAGCCGTACCGTATATTTTTGAGAGTTCTCTCAGAGCACTACAAAGAATTTTCAAGGTAATTCAGACTCTATGCAATTTTTCCATCATATGCTAACTTTTAAAACTCCATGAGAGATACTACTGCATTGCATATATGGTATGTACCACTTGTGTGGTTTCTTGTGACCAACATAATGCCACAGACTTGGTGGCTTAGACCAACAGAAACTTATTCTCTCACATTTAGGGAGGTCAGAGTCCAAACCTGAGGTGCCGGCAGGACCCCTGAGGTGTGTGTTCCCTCTGAAGGCTCCGGGGCGGTGCTTCCTTGCCTGTCACGGCATCTGAGCTGCACGGGTTCCTTCCATGTGGCTGCGCCACTCCGTCTTAACGTAGTTTCCTTTCCTCTCCTGAGGGTCTCCGCAGAATAACACCTGTCCTTAGATGTTGAGCTCACCTGGAGAATTCAGGACCGTCTTGTTTGGGGAGCCTTGATTTCCTCACATCTACAAAGGCCTTTTATTTTTATTTTTTAATTAAAAAAATTATATTTTATTGTTTATGCTATTACGGTTGTCCCCACTGTTTTCCCCTTTGCCCACCTCTGCCCAGCCCCAAGACCTTTTTATTTTAGGTCAGGTCATGTGCACAGGTCCCGGGGGCTTGGAGAGGGACGTAGCTTTTGGGGAGCTGCCATTCAACCCACTGCACTACTCTGCTGTAAAACTGGACGTCAACTCTCTGTGAGATAACTTGTAATGCCTGCAGTTAACTACTAATGTGTCTTTGCCGAATGTTTGTGGAGCCTTCAGTCAAGAATGGCTAACGCAGCATTTGTCCATGTCCTTGGTGGTGTTCACACATGTGTCTTTTTCTTCTAAGCTCCCTCTGCACCATCCTTTGATCTGCCCTGTCCGTCTCCACGCTTCCTGCTGAACCGTGTATCATCACGCTGGTTCTGTTGCTTTCTGACACAGTGACTATTACGCAGTTAGAGAGTTTTCAACTTCTGTTTGCTTTCACTTAAAGTTCAGGCTTAAGAAATAGGAAATTTTTGCCCCACATTTGACACCTGGATTTCTAGTATGATAGCTATTTCTGTTCCTGCTTGTTATCCTGCATATTCGTATACACACAGGCACTTGAACTCTATATAATTTTTCCAAAGATGACATCATCTTATCTTAATACTTTCTGCAAAATGTCCCCTGTCTTTAAGTGTGTTCCAAAATTTGAAACTAGCTTTGGTGAGATGAAGTAATAAGCCCCCATTTCAGAAGGTGTTTTTCACCCTTTTTAGAAGCTGTTTTCCTGCATTTGTTTTTGGTACTTCGTTTTCATGTGTTACCCTGAGCGGCTGCTTGCCCCCCTGGCAACAACAGACCATTTCACTGGGATTTTGTTACAGATGAGGTTTTTTCCTCCCCCATTTACTAACTGTGCAGGCAGCACTTTTAATGTACTCACTTAAATGTTTCTGAGTAAAATTTGTAAGGTATTAATTCACACAGATTTCTTTTATGGAAAATATTTCACAGGAATTCCAACTGATTAATTAGATGCCTCTGAAATGGGCATAGAGGTTGAGTTTTGGTGGACTGACCACAGACTAGCACCTAACTAGTTTTGAAGATGTGCTATTAGAACTAGGCATTTGTCAAAATGGTCTAAGGTCATTACCTTTAAGACAAATTCAGCCCTGATCAATGTACTTTTAAGCATTTGAGGTCTAGAAGTCAAGGCGTGGCCAATTCAGAGGGGCATTCACTTTGTTACAGTTCTGGATTATTTAAACCAGAGTTGGAAAAGCAGGTTCTCTCCCAAGTCCATCCTCATTTACTCAAATGATTGTTGTTTTTAGTTGAAAAAAAAAATCCGCAAAAGAAGATGCCAGTGGATTTGCATAATTGAAATGAAAGAGCCACAGCAGATGAAAAGAGGCTCAGTGGAGCTGTGTCCTATGTGTTTAAGAAAAAGCTGAAAGCAGAACAGCTTAAAAAATTGAAAGCATTAAAATCAATATTTAAGAGGTTCATTTAACCATAACAAAAACACCTTAGCAACAGACTGTTTTTTTAATAGTGCTTTGCAAAGGAAGTGGGGCTCTGGGAGCTATGATTGGCCTCTCAGTGCAGTGAACCCATGAAAAAGAACTCGATGTTCCATTGAACTGGAAGCAAATTACATTGTTGCCAGGGAAACCAGCTCCTCTGTGCTTCTCAGGTGAAAAGATGTTTGATCTTTCAAACAACAGAAACAGGGGTTTACATGAGGAATATTATCTGCATTGCCCAAAAAGTGCAGTTAGGGGGGAAACAAGCATGTTATTATTGCAATTTACTAAGTGATTATAGAGGCAGAAAATTGTTGGGAAGGCATTTGGTACGCCCCTTACAAGGGATGCTGGCAAAAATTCAACTGCAGATTCATTAATGTCATGTGTATTTTCAGGTTGATAATGGGAGTGATGTCTTCAAGCTTAATGCCATTTTATAACTAATTTTGATCAACCAACTAATATTTTGTACTTCCCTTGGTACATGTTCCCTCCTGGGAAACTAAGGATCTTTCAAAACTTCTAATTTGAAAAGGTTTCTCTAAGCACTGAGAAACATGGAGTTAGCATGAAAAAGAGGGGAACGTGTAGGCTTCTTTAAAATGAGAGAATTGGTTGGGATTACCAAATTCATTTTTGTTCTGCTTTTGACATCTGAGAACTACTGTTGCACTGACAGCGTCACACCGAGTGTGACATTGTGTGTTCTCATGACCAATGACTCACTTGTTGGGTACGATTTCAAAACAGCCAGCTGGTATTGCCCTGTGTTTGGGGAGCTTTTTGAATTATTGAGTTAAGACAAGGTTTATGGCCTTTATATGTGCTGTCTAGCAAAGTGTGTTGAATAATGAACTACATTTTTAATCAAAGATTTCCTTTTACTTGAATCCTTTATTTCCCAAGAGGGCTAACCTGATTTACTATGCTGAGTTCTCCAGGAGGAGACAGTGTAACTGTGGTTTTCTTCGAGAGAAGATGAATATTAACAGGGGGGGCAGCAAGGAAAATAACAAAATTGACTCTTGGAAGTACTTGAGCTTTGGACTGTCTGTCCAATTACCCATCTATTCATCTCTCCACCAAACGCTTTATTTCCCAAAATACAAAGCACAAAAGGAGCTACAAAGACCTAGTCCCCATCACTGCAATCTGTTGGTAGGAACAAATAGAAACAGGATGAACTAAAGCGACAATAGAGCTCTGGGAACAGTGCCTGGGTTGTGGTAGGCACTCAAGAAATACTTGTCAAAGTGAATGAATAGAGATATGAAGTGCAATAGAAACATGAAGTGGGAGTGAGGAATTCTGCTGAATCTGGAGTCTTGGTCCTCCCTCACTTCCAGATCTTGGCTCAACTGTGACACCTTTTTAAAATCCTCTCCTACACCCTGTCCCCACCCTGCAGACAGCTCAAATCTATATTTCCTTACCTCATGATAGATTTCTTCTTAGTACTTGTCACTATCTGAAAAATATATCATATACTTATTTGTTTACTAGTTTGTCTGTTTCTAGCACTAGACTGTGACTTCATGAATGTGGGGATTTTGTCTGGCTTGCTGCTCTTTGCCCAGAGCCGTAGTACCCAGCACATGGTACATGATAACCAAGTATTGTTGAAAGGATGACTGACTGAATGAATGAATGATGGGTTCTGGAAATACAATTTACCCCCATAGAAGCATGAGGACTTCCTTTACACTTTATTTTATTTCTTTTTAGATTTTATTTCTTTATTTTAATTTTTATAACTATTTATGGTTTTTTGTTTATTCATCTTTAAAATTTTTATTTTATTTTTTATTGTTGTTCAAGTACAGTTGTCTCCATTCCCCCCCCCCACTCTCCCCCACCCCAACCACCCCCACCTCCCACCCTCAATCCTATCCCCCTTTGGCTTTGTTCATGGGTCCTTTATACATGTTCCATGATGACCCTTCCCCTTTCATTCCCTGTTATGCCCTCCTACCTCCTCTCTGGTTAGTGTCAGTTTGTTCTTTATTTCAGTGTCTCTGGTTATGTTTTGCTTGCTTGTTTGTTTTGTTGATTAGGTTCTACTTATAGGTGAGATCATATGGTATTTGTCTTTCACCTCCTGGCTTATTTCACTTAGCACAATACTCTCCAGTTCCATCCATGCTGTTGTAAAGGGTAGAGGCTCCTTCTTTCTCTCTGCTGTGTAGAATTCCATAGTGTAAATGTACCATAGCTTTTTTTTATCAACTCATTTACTGATGGTCACTTAGGTTGCTTCCAGCACTTGGCTATTGTAAATTTTGCTGTTAGGAACACTGAGGTGCATAGGCTCTTTTGAATTGGTGTTTCAGGATTTTTAGGGCTGATGTGGTAGGGAGTTTCTTTTTATTTATTTATTTTTAGAGAGATGGGAAAGGAGAGAGGCAGAGAGGGAGAGAAACATTGATGTGCAAGAGATACATCACTTGGTTGTCTCTCGCATGCCCCCAACTGGGGACCCAAACCCAGGCATGTACCCTGACTGGTAGTAGAACTGGCAACCTTTTGGTTCTCAGGCTGGCACTTAGTCCATTGAGCCACACCAGCCAGGGCTCCTTTGCACTTTAAAAAACATAGTATATGGCCTTGAAGAGATTGGTGGGCTGGCCAAAAAATTTTAAAAATTATTTTCTTTTTACCGTTTTAAGATTGCTCTTAAGGAAAAATTAATGTCATATAATATATTAAGAGTCGAGTGGCATGAGATGCTGATGTGTACTGCTAGGTGATATATCATCATTGCCATTTTTATGGTTTGAAATTAACATAAAAGAAAACGCACCCTGTTCTTATGATTATGAATACTGGATTTTGTTTACAATGGGTTAGTATCAACAGGACGTGACAGAGAAGAAAACAGCTTTTGGTGGCTTCTTTTTTTTCTTTTCTTTTTGGGGGGGGTGCTTACGAGAGCTTGGAGGCAATAAAACTGAAGGGAGGGCTTTATATTTCTGCATGTTGAAAATACACCAGGCAAAATAGATCTTCTTCATGAGGAGAGACCAAACTTGTGTGTATTTTTTTTAAATCCTCATCTGAGGATGTGTTTCTTTATTGATTTTTGAGAAAGGAGATGCGGGGGTGGAGAGAGAGGGATTGATCAGTTGCTTCCGGCATGTGTCTGACTGGGGATGAACCCTTAACCTTTTGGTGTACAGAACAGTGCTTCAACCAGTTGAGCCCCCTGGTTTTGCCAACACAATAGCCTTGTTTATAAACTTTTTAAATTGAAGGGCCAAGGACAAGAAACCATGTACAATTGGAGAAGCTCCAGAATTACTGGCAAATCTAATATTTTGAAGCAGGTCTTGGCGAAATCGGTTAAGTCACATCTCTTTAGCATGCCAATGGATGATATTACTGAGATCTCCCAAGGTAGCCTGTCCTGTTTTTCTTATTTGTGGAGCTCTTTTTAGAGACTTTAAAAGCTACTGGCACCTTTGAAACAGTATAGGGAATCATAATATGTTTTATATATTTGTAATATATACTTTTTATATCACTTCAGAATTGAAGCAGCCTCATGGCTTCTGCGGCTGAGGTCCAAGCAGTTTCTTTGCTAGGCAAAAGTCTGCCTGGAAGGAAAAGTTTGACCTCTGAACCCAGATGAAGCACAGATGAAATATATCTATGTTCGCTGTTTTTGGTGAAGCAAAATCCTCACCTGTTATGTTCTTGCTGAATCGTCTATACAAAGAACGCTCATTCTGTCATACATGTACTGTTTTAGCCTACTCTTAGGACTCCCCATTTTAACTTCCAGCCTTGACTTGAAATCTAGTCTCATTTATCCAAGTAACATGTTCTCTTGGGTGTCCAGGAGGCATCTGGGATTGAACACATCTAAGACAAACTCTTGGTTCCTGCTCACCACCTGTTCCTCCTGAAGCATCCCCCAATTGTGTAAAGAGGTACCATCTGTCTGCCGTGTCCAAATCCTTGAAGTTTTCCTTGATTCTTCTATTTTCTTCACAACATATGTCCAGTCCATCAGCCATACCTGTTGGCTTACCTCTGCCTTCAAAAATGTATCCACCTTCACCACTGTCACCCAGATACCAGCCACCATTGCCCCTCTCTTGAACTACTGAGGGAGGGTCCTTTTTCCACACTTTCCCCCTCTAGCCTATTCTCTGCACAGCAGCAAAATGAGCCCGATAAGCTGTAAATCATGCCTTTTTACACTCCGGCTCAGAACCCTCCAATGGCTTCCATTATATCTAGAATCAGACCCAAATTCTTATCATGGCCGAGAGGGTCATACCCCGTTTCCTCCCACTCTATTTACTGTACTCCCAATCACTTAGTCTAGAAGAAAACCCCGTTACTTTCTGGACCTCCTCATTCTTTTCATATGTTTGTGGTTTAGGGAAGACATTAGATAACACCCCGCTTTTCCTGTCATGTTCTAAATTTTATAAGTAGGGCAGTAAGTACCATGTAATGTTGAACACAGTGCCAGCCGTTTCCATGATAAAACTGATGGATGAACATGGCTTTAGATCTTTGGCCAAGAGGGGTATAGCAGCAAAGAGAACAAGACCCTGTTCTTATAGAACTTGTATTTTAAGAAAATAAATGCTTTAAAGACGGTTCTATCTATCCATCTATCTACCTACCTACCTATTATATATATATGTTGTTTGTATATATATATATTAGATAGCCATGAAATGGAACACAATATGGAACTCTCTAATACCAGAAATTCTTTGAATTTCTAGATATCAAACTTTTGAAGCATCTGATTGAGCAAATTTAAACTAATTTGTTTTGAGAGAAATAAAAAATCCACTCGGAAACATTTGACAGACAGGAGTTAATTCTTTATTGGTTTTCTTTTTGCATATGTGTGTGAGTGTAAATATACACTTACATATGCATGTATATTTTTATATATTAATTAGGTATATATTTTTATTTCCCAACCATGATGTTTTTTTAAAAAAAGATTTTATTTATTTATTTTTAGAGGGAGGAGAAGGAAGGGAAAAAGAGAGGGAGAGACACATTGATGTGCGAAAGAAACATCGATTGGTTTCCTCTTGCATGGCCCCAACTGGGGAACTGGCTGGCAACCCAGGCGTGTGCTCTTCCCCGGGAATGGAACCAGCGATGCCCAACCCACTGAGCGACACTGGTCAGGTGATAGGTGACTGTTTTTGATCAGGTTGCCACTATAAAGGAAGTAGATGTCTATATGAATTCCACTACTGGAAAAATTGCTCCTGTGTGCTGGAGAGTCTAGGGTGACGATGCCTTGTCAGTTGATCTTTCTGCGGGTGGAAATCTCTAGACCTCTGGAAACACTGCAGAATTTGAAGGTTGCTTCTACTTTGAAGACCTTTATATTAATGCATGGATTATTAATTCTCTTCCTGCTGACATCAGTGCATCAATGATACAGTCTTTGCCAAAGATGACCTCATGGATTTAAGGACAGAGGAGATGGTACAACATGAATTCAACTCAAATCTTGGAGCAGCCTTGAGTTCCTTGACACAAGCCTCCCTGTCTGTCAAGGTGAAAGATGGGTGCTTAGATTCTTGGCTCTGTGTCTTTATGAGTCATTTCTTTTTTCAGGACTAGTGGCTAACAGAATGAAAAGTTGCTTAAATATTAAAGCTGGTTTGCATTCTATCTCAAAACCATTTCATAACTTCAACTTCTAGTCCAAGTCGGACAACTTCAACCTTCTTGTTGAAATTTACCTTTGAGCAGATTTTTTGAGAAGGTGATATTTGGATTTATTTCAATCGCTGTTCAGAAATACCCATTAATTTTTGCATGACAAATGAGTGAGAAACATAAGTCTTTGTAAGGTTGCTTGTATATTCCACCCATTGAAGAAAATTCATTTTCAATTTATAAGGGTATTGTAAGACAAATGTGTGTTTGTGTGTGTTTTTGCTCATTTTACTCCATTGAGAGCTTATATTAGATTCTCAGAGTGGTTTATGACCCCAGAAGTTGAGATCACTGTCCTGGAGAGTTCCATCCTTATATGCACATCTATTGTATTGCTTAGACAGCATCCATTTCCCTCCTTCTGGTAATTGTATCTGATCTCTTTGGCCATACTGGGTCTATAGTACGGGCGGCCTGTAACCCAGCTCTAATTAAGTCAATGAGCCTATCCATTCTCTGGGCCACAGGGACAAGTACATGACCCTAGTGGTCCAATTAGAGCCAGTTCCAAGATTTATTTTTTTAGAGATGTTGAGGAAGGAAGCATCTTCTACTGGACTTGGAGCTATAATGATAGAAACCTGGAAGTACTAGCTACCTTAAGGGGAAACCTCCCAACCTGAAGGTAAAGCCAGCACAACTGACATCAGAGCCAGGGGCCCGACAGCGTCCTGCTATTGCCCGAGCATCTGAATCTGATTATATCTGATTTTCATTTAGCTGAAACAACCCCCTTATTTTTTTTTGCTTAAAGCCACTTGAGTTGGCATTTTTTGTCACTTGCAAATAAAAGTAAGGACTATGATGTAGCAAGGCTTTCCTAATTATACATAAACACAGAACTATAAACTATAAGCAATAATAGAGTAGGGAGGTTTTTTAGTCTTAGAAACCAAAGCTTTGGCACAGAGGAATTTTCAGATTGATGCATATCACTGGTCACTATTAAAATTATTGACAAAGGTCAAGTTTATTGTTCTGTTTTAAACACACTTTGTCTCCATATTACCCACTGCCATGCCGGTAAGAGGCCTGGGAGATCTGAGTTAGTCAGTGAGATAAAGATTAGGCAGCCGCCCCGAGCAGTGGCAGGAGGGGCTGTATGCTGCAGCAAGGCTGACCTAAGGGCACCCAGTGGTGATTGCGGAGGGCACCCGGATGAAAAGAGGATGAAGTGGGGACACAGAACATGGGGACAGGGTAGAGGAAAAACAAAACCAACATCCAGGGACAAGGGGACTGAGCACTTTGATTATGATATATTCTTATGTTGAAATATCCAGTATACTTTAATCACTATATTTTAAAGGCTGATTTATATTCATGAAAAGATTCATAATATATTGCCTGGCAAGAAAAGCCTGACATTTTAGAAGACTATTTTTTAAAAAAAACAAAATACATGAATATGTATACATATTAATAAAACATTATCAAAGATACCTCTGAAAAGGCAAGAAATGATTATCTCAAGGGGGTGAAATTAGAATGATTTACCTTTTCTTCTTTTGCTTGTTTGTGTTCTAATTTTTCTATAATGAATATGAATTACTTGCATAAAAAACAGAAGCAGAAGGTAGCTCCTGAGAGAGATGATTACTTGTTTTGAGAACATGAAGGCAAGGACTTTTTAGGTGTCAGAGAAATGTAGAAGAGAGAATCAACAGTTATAAAAAACATTTTTCTAACTTTTGGAAATAATACAAAACTAAACTCAACATATGGGGAGAATTCACAGAAGAAAAGGCACATCCTGGATACAGTCTTAGAGGCATGACAATGGTTGACCACTATTTTAAACTTCCTTTGGCAATAGTTTCCAACTCAATTTATTAGGTAGGTTTGACTTCCATGTGAATATATCTTGACTTTGCAGAAATCCGTGTTCTGTGAAGATACCTCTCCGTCCATCTGATGGAAGTGTGTTGATAACCTGAGAACAGGTAAACAACAGATGCTCGGAGAGGCCTCGCTCTCTCTCACACCCTGTTCTCTTTTCCTGAGACAGACCCTTATTATCTCTCCTCAGCACGAATGTAAAAGCCTCCTAGGTTTTTCTGATTCAATATTTTTACCCTTCAAAGACATCGTATTAGTTTCCTGATGCTATTGGAACCACAAATAACCACAAATTTAGTGGCTTAAAAGTACACAGATTTACTATCATTCAGTTCTGTTGTTCAGAAGTCATAAATGCACCTCACAAGGTGTCAGCAAGGCTGAATTTCTTTCTGAAGATTCCTGAGGCAAATTTTCTTGCCTTTTCCAGGTTCTAGATGCTGCCCACATCCCTCGGCTTGTGATCCTTTTCCTGCTGTGATTTCTTTGGTCCTCACTTCTGCCTCCCTCTCCCACTTTTAAGGACTCTTGTGATTGCATTGCACCATCTAGATCATCTAGGATTATCTCCCTATTTTAAGGTCATCTGGTTAGCAACCTTAATCCCAACTGCAGCCTTTATGTCCCTTTTTAATGTAACCTAAAATAGTCACAAGCTCCAGGATTAGGACATAAACTTCTTTGGGGACCAGTATTCTGCCTCCCATAGACATCATCCTCTGGCTGCTGGAACAAGCCGCTTAGCATGCACACCTGGTCAAGCCTCTGTCCTGGTTAAAACCTCTTTGAGCTTCTTAATCATCCAAAGTCCTCGATTTGACACACCAGGTTTGTTACCTTTTGGCTTTGCTTTTATCTCAGTCTTCATTTCCCTCCTGCCTCTCAGTTTATGCTCAGGTAGTACTGACATTGTCTTGAGTGGGCCAAAAAGTCCATTTAGTTTTTCAGTGAGATAAAAGACACATTTTTCATTGTCATCAATAACTTTATTGATTTGGATAGTTTGAGTATGTTGGCTATCTCCTGTGTGGTAGAACATTGATAGTTCTCAATTAATGTCCCAATTTGATTGCTATCAACTTCAACACAGCTCCCCGACCATGGAGCATCGTCCAGTGAGAAATCTCTAGCATGAAACTTCACAAACCGCTTTTGACATGTTCGATCAGTCACAGCACCTTCTCCATACACTGCACAAATCTTGTTTTGTGTTTCAGTTTTTACCTTTCTTGAAATAATAAAGCATAATATGCTGAAAATATGAAAATGCCTATTTTCTTCCATCTTCAATATTAAAATGGCTACACAAAAATTTACCAGTTTTGGTAAGTTTTTTTTTGAACACAAGCGGATAGCGGATATGACAGCTCTCAAATACAATCTAACAAGATTGTTTCAAATGAAGTTAAAAACAACTAAGCGCTCCTAGAGCCATCTTACGGAAAAAGCCAAACACACTTTTCGGCCAACCCATAGTAGTGTCCCCCACACCCCGTCTTGCACATACACACATTGCTGTTTCACTCCCCTCTGCCTTCGCTGATGCTGGTCTGTTTGCCTCATACTCATCTGGTTACCATGCGCCAGATTTTCCTCCTAACTTCCTATTTCCCTTTGCTGGTTCTTCCTTGTTTCCCGATTATTAAATGTTTGATCTGTTCAGAACTTGGTCCTAACCTTCCTTCCTCTCTGTCCTCTCTTCTTAGATGATCTTATCCATTTTCATGACGTCAATCGCCTGATGATTCTCAAAGTTTTATCTCTAGCTCGAGTCCTGTGTCTAGATCTACATGTACAACTGCCTACCAGACACCTGTGCTTGGGTGTCCCGTGGACATTGTGGCCATTTGACATCCAAGACAGACTTCTTTTGGGTTCCCTTCACCCCTGACTTGTGGAATTCATTCACTTGTTGAATGAACATTCATTATTCTATTCAGCAATGCAACTGGGTAACTTTTATTGATTGTTTACTGCATATGCCAGACTCTCTTCTAAGTTTTAATCCTTAGGACACTCTCATGAAGTAGAACTATTCTTATTTCCATTTCACAGATGAAGAAATTGAGGCCCAGAATGGTTAAGTGGTCTGCCTAACTTATAGAGCAGTGAATGGTAGAGTTGAGATTTGAACCTTTCCAGTTGGACTGCAGAACTTGTGCTCTCAACGAGCAGGTTTAACAGCTGAACAACCTCAGCCTTGTTTCCAGAAAACTCTTCTCACATGTCCAGGAGCAACTCCTCGGTGGTCCCTCTGCCCTCCGTGCTCACTTCCAGTTTAGTAGCTAACACGGGACAGTTAAATCTGTGTTTGTGTCTTGTCTCCATCTGGAAAATATCCATTGACTTCTTCATCTTTGCTCCCTCAGCATTTAGCACAGAGTCTGGCTCAGTAAGCACTGACGATCTTATTTGTCGAACCTATGTTGCTTCGTTATCATCCCATCTCTGTGTTCCTGTAGCCGTGGGATGTGTGAGAACCTTTCCTTCTACTCACTTTGCCCTTTGAAACAGGTCCCACATCATTGCTCTTCATTGCAAAGGTCACTAGCCACTTCCGCATTCTGACAGCACCTGAAATTCTCCTCTGAGAAGCTGTCTATAACTAATCACAAGCAAGGGGACCATTTCCCTGGTCCCATGCTCTCTATCAGCAAGGTACTGTGTTTCTGTTGTATTCATAACCTTTGCTCTGGAGGCAGCGTCAATATTTAATTTCGTGTCTGCCCATTTATACATTCACTCCGGTCCTTTCCTCAGCTGCCTGTATTCCATATTGAGTAGTGTCACCTCAGGTTGTGAGCTGCTCCCATGAGTCCTGCTGGCTTTGTTGATTAGAAGTAGGGGCTCAGAGTCATTGAAGAACCATATGTTTGGCTTCTTCTATTTCAACATTGTCTAACCCAAACCAGCTACTCTGCAAATTGTTATTAGTCACACAGGGAACCCAGCAAGAGAAAGATAACAGTTTGTCACCTGTGGGGCAACAATTTCAAAGCATATGTCCTATTGGAAGTGAGACGAAAGAATCAGTAATAGTACAGAGTTTAGAGAAAAATTCTTAGGGATAGACAAATCTGGTTTCATGTCTCACATTGATAAAATACTAGCAGTTTTATCCAAGGGAAAGAGCTTAAAAGTTTTTTCCTTGGTTTAAAAGTGAGCCCATGGTTCTTATGTCTAAAATGAGACTGTCTGGCACTTACTTGTCACCACACAGTTTCAAAAGAAAGATCACTCTTAGGGCACAAATAGTGCCTTGTGTAAAGAAGTAAGGAAATGCTTTATAAGTTATTATTGGTGGTGATGAAACTAATGTTAGAAAGGGGGGAGCAATTATTTGTATAACATTCTTTCTGCTCATTCTGGAATGCTTGTGAATTTTTAAATGATGTAGAAAGTTATTAGAGTAGCAAAAGAGTATTCCAACTAGCTATAGCCTACTGGAACTATGGTACCAAATGCATTCATAGGAAATATATCATGGTAATCAAACAGCTATCTCTTTTCCTTTTTCTCTTAAAAAAATACCACATGGTTTGAACTACACTGATGTCAGTGATAAGTTACATCAATTTGTACTGCTCCAGCTTATTACACAGAGTCAAACAACCATTCCATGGACCCAAAAGCTCTCTTCCCCAGTCTCTTCCTGACCTTACCACCAGAAGACCATGCCTCCCTTCCTGTGTTTTGGCCAGTGAGTGAGGGCAAACACTTTGGGCTAATTGTTGTGTGGTTGTCTCCTACTAGGCTAAGGTCTGGAAGGAAACTTTATTTGTAACCTCTGAACTCTTAGTGCAGTCATTGGGACACAGGACAGTTAAATGCCTGAGCCAGATGAATGGAAATGAATTTTCAGCTTAAAGTGTTTCACTGTCACACTTCCTTCAAAAGCCATATTGACGGAAATGGTTATAGGACTGCAGTCTTCATTAAGACTACAATTAATATATTTTGGGATTGCTCTCAGTCTTTTGTTGTTGTTGTTTGGAGACGTGAATAGTTTCCCATAAAAATCAAACCTCAGTCAAGCAAGTTGGTACTTACACAGTGCAGTTTAAGAAAGACCACTGTCCATTCAGAAACAGGACCAAGGGAAGGAGTGCATTGAAATTATTATTATTTTTTTTCCAAATCTTTAATTACTTTATTGTTGTTCAATTACAGTTATTTGCATCCTCTCCCTCCCCTCCCCCCTCCCCCCACCTCCCCTGAAATTATTTTGACATAAAAGTTGAGGTGGTGACTTTTGCATGTTAGACAATTCCTTCAAAAGACTTTTTAAAATAATAGTCATACCTAGCACTGTGCTAAGGGCCACAGAGAGACAAAAAAGACAGTGAAGAAAGGGGGCAGAGGGTGGGTCATTTGGGTGGAGCTTATTTATGGAGATGATTAAACCAATGCATTGCACCACAGGACCCACACTAATTTGTGGGTCTTTGAGAACTTTAAGGGTGTTTGAGAATTTTAAGCTAAGATAATGCCTGGGTGTCACCATATATGGAATGTTTAACTGTGATACATAAAGCTCTGAGTTGTCATGTGAATGAAATTATAAAAGAAGACTTGGAAACTTGATTGCAATTTAACCCAAGAGTAAACGTGTTAACAGCAGCAGTTTAGATTGTAAACAACTGTTGTGTTTTGCACTCAGAACTAGAGTGTATTTCCTTTTCACTATTAAGTCAGTGTCTAAGTTAAATCGAGATTTTGGCATTCATTGAAGCCTAAAACTCTGTATTAAAAACTTCCATGACAATCTACGTAGTGCTGTTGTCTGTCTTTTGCACCACAATGTGCTGCTGAATGCTACTCATACCCCGCCCCACACCCCGCCGCGTGCTCTTTTTCACGTGTGGGATTCTCTTGCTTATGAGGGACCTTGCAGAGGTATTCTTTGTCACTGTGTGAAAAGGGGGCAATAATACCTATCTAGTGGATGTACTGTGTGGATTAAATAAGTCAGCTACAAACAAAAGAAGAGCCCAAATGACAGTGCAATAAATAAATGACCGTGCAGAAATAAATCAAGTTAGTTTATTTCTCTCTCACTTAAGCCAAGTCCACAGTAGTTAAGTTTGGGGACATTATGTTGGCTTCAGGGACCCAGGCTCCTTCTGTCTTGCTGCTTCACCATTCTCACCCCAGCTCCAAGTTGCCCATAAGTGGCACTTCGCATCTCCTGAGTCGCCTGGCCTCACCGAGTTGTTGGAGGTGCCGAGCAATGCCATCTTTATTTGGGACAGCCATTTGCCTAGCTCATAATGGATGGTTCTAGTCCTAAGGAAGAAGGAGAGAAGAGATATTGAGGGCAACTAGCAGTCTCTGGCGTGGTAGCCTTGGACAGTGTCTGCCACAGGGTCTTCTCCCACCGCTCGCCCCCTTCTCCCGCCCCCCACCCTCTCCCTCTCTCAGCTATTTACACCTGGAGTGAGTCTTTTTTGTTGAGATTGGAAAATGTTAAGCCTGAAAAGAGAGCTTTTGGCAGTAAGGAAGGAATTCCTGTGGCCAGTTTCCGTTGATTTGTGACTGCGGGAGAAAATCTTGGCAGAGATGAGCACCAAATCATGTGTTGTGCAAAGAATGTTCGCTGTGGACACAACGGGCGTATTAGCGTTTGCATTTAAGCAGCTAATTATATTCTCAGCATTCGATGTTATGGAAAACAAACACTTCTCAAAATTCCTTCAGAAACTATTCAGCCCTGCATAGACTCATTGTAATCAATAGACAGAAAAGAAAGGATTCTTCTCCAGGACTTGAAGGAGTCTGTAACTACAGTTTTCCTGTGCACTTATATTATGTGCTCCGTCCTTAGGCAGACTCCAAGGTTAGGCATTATTGTGGCTGTCTTTCATGCTTTTGCTTTATTTTCTTCTAATGTTCTATGATGCAATGATTATGTTCCTCTCACTTTTCACTTGAATTGAATGAGTCAGAGTTTCTCACCTTGAAAGTGAAGCTCCAGAAGAATTACCTTAAAGCTCTGTGGGGCCTACATATAGTTCATGTTTCATCCTCAAGGAAAAGGAGGTGTTTTATCCTCTGTCCTTGTGACTATTTCACAAGAACGGGAAATTGAAGGAAAACTTGCTGATTCTAAGACCAGAGTAGTCACAGCTCAGATGCTATAAGACCACTGTGTGGATTTATGAACGCAGGGACTTTGTGTCTTGATCCTGCATGTATATCTGGAATTTGCTTGGGGCATCAGAGATTATCAATCAAAATATGTTGTCTAAGTGAACAAATTGAATAAAGGAATTAAATGGTAGCTGATGTGTCTTAGCAGCACATGTGTAAACGACAGAGGGTTTAATCAACTTGGAATTCAATAAGAGCCAAGTGGTGACTTCCAAAAATTAATGAGAACTTAGATGCTGGAAGCAATTTGCTTATCTTGGGGGTACAAAGAGGGTAATTCTGCCCAAATTAATACACAGAATCAGAGTAGCCTGTGTGCTCTGCCCGGCTGAACCTCATAGGCAGCACAGGAAGCGTTTAGGTCTTAGTGCCATCTCTGAAGGACATAGACACACAGGCATTGGAGCACGTACAACATGATCATGAACTCTCAGACAGGGGTGGCCTTCAGAGGCTTTGTTCCAGTGCCCCTCCCGATTGGTGGGTCTGCTCTGCAACGCCCCTAGCAAGTGAGGGTCTGTTCTCTGAACACTCCCAGTGATGGGAACTCAGTTTAGTCTGAGGCATTCCCTTTCATTTTTTCAGAAGATTCTGATGTACACTTTGGGAAAATAGGAGTGGAAAATAAAGCAGTGCAAAAATAATGTCTAATCAAGGTCAGTTGGGAGGAGAGCACCTTCCACTCTTTTGAAGGGCTATAATGTGAAATGGGAATGGTTTTTACTGTGTGTGTGTGTTGGGTTGATGGGAGAATTGGATTTGGGCAAGGTCAGATGTTACCTCTGAAGCAGAAATTCTTAACCTGGACTTTGAGAGTGCCTTTTTTGGGGGATGGATTTTAAGGGAGCATTAATACATTCTATGGATGTATTTACAAAATTTTGTTTGTGCATTTCTTTCCCCTTGGAGAAGACTCAGAGTCTACGTTAATTTCAAAGGGAGTTCTCTGCCCCAGAGATCTTGAGTTTCTATTTTTTTTGAAGTATGCATGAAAATAAATGATCAATTCTCTTTTATACATGGGGAAAATAGACTAATTAGACATTCTGTAACAATTTCTCAGCTGTAATTATATGATTCCTCTTGTATGAAGCAGTAGTATTTATTTATTTTTAATAGTTTATTTTTTATTGTGTTTTCCCATCATCATTTTTCTCCTTTATACCCCCTTCTACATCTACCCACCCCGCTTCCCGCCTGCAATCACCACACTTTTTTCGTGTCCATGATTCTTTTTTCTTTTTCGCTTGATCCCTCCACCCCTCAACCCCCACTCCAGAGCTGTCAGCCTGCTCTCCATCTATGAGTCTGTCTCTATTTTGCTTGTTACTTCAGTTTGTTCATTAGATTCCACATATGAATGAAAGCATATGGTATTTGTCTTTCTCTGACTGGCTTATTTTACTTAGCATGATGCTCTCCAAGTCCATCCATGCTGTTGCAAAGGGTAAACTTTTCTTCTTTTCTATGGCTGAGTAGTATTCCACTGTGTAAATGTCCCATAGTTGTTTTATCCACTCGTCTACTGGTGGGCACTTAGGCTGCTTTCAAATCTTGGCAACTGTAAATTTACACAAAGCAGGAATATTCAAAATGCCTTCCAATTCAACAACAATGGCCCTTTATGCCACATAACTTCACCATTTTTAGTTTTCACAGAATAACAGCTCAGCTGTTGCTTCTGGCTTCACAGTTTAACCTAGACCCTTCAGGTTTTAAGTTCCAGGAAGGTTGGCTTCATTTCAACCTGAAGCTCTATAGATCCATTCAGTGAAGAAGTGCGTGATTAATGCTTGGGAAATACTGTATTTTTATTCCAGGTTAAGATATTCATGGGAGCCCAGGCACTTTGTTTCCACTAGAATCCCAGCTGCTGTCTTGCATTTGCTTTTAATTGTGGGGGTTGCAGGCACAAATAAGAGAAACAAAGCACTTTTATGATTAACTAAAATATTTATGGCCAGAGTCTGAGTTTAGTCAGGGCAGCAAATTACATCTGTTCCCTAAAGGGAATAATTACTTACAGTTTGATAGCAAATGAATAATAACTTGGAGCACATTTATCAGGAAGATAATTTTGCTCATAAAGAGGGAAATAATAATGCCACCAAACAGGTGGTTACATATTTACCAAAAAAATTATTTAATTATTAAGGCGTCAGGTTCTAATAGCTACCATGGTGAGTCAGACTAGTTTCTCTACCTCCTCTTTAGCAAACATTCCTTTGGTGCTTCTCACCCTCAAATAAACAACTAGCTTGCTTTTACCCTTTTTAGATGGGAACTGCAGTTTTGCGCAGTTGGAGTGCGTATTATTAACTCCAAGGAGGGTAAAAATTCATTATGACCTAGAGTTAGAAAAAAGTATTCTGTGGAATTAGAAGAAGGGGAAGTGGAGGCGCATTTTCAGGAAATATTTAGGTAGCCTCAAAGCAATTACTGACTCAACTTTCTCGGGAGGTGCGGTGCCTGCTTTAAAGTGCTCTGCAGTGGCGGAGGTTCCACAGAGCTGGGTGAGTTGATTGTTCTGCACGGTTCTTGCGCTAACTTTGGTGTTCTGAGGGAAGAGGGCAATTTTCTTTGAAAATAGCCTAAGAACCATAATAGATGCAAATTTAATATTTAACCTATTGCAGTTTTGCTTTGTTTTTAGTTAATTTGGGAGATCTTTATGGATCTGTGATATTGGAGCTCATCTGACCATGACAGGAAATGGAAGGAAGTTGCAAGTTGGAGCCGGACACGGGCTGGGGGTGGGGCACAGGCCTGGAGAGCAGGGCAAAGACATTGGCCGGAACTGCTGGCTGCAACTGGACTGCTTTGCTTTTTCCTCCCACCATGAGAGACAGGAATGAACATCAGGGGCTGTAGGAGACGTAGAAGACAGGCAGCTATTTGCCACCCAGCAATTGGCAGGAAGATAGGATATAACCGAAGTTTTGCCCTCCTTTGTGTGTGTGTGTGTCAATTTTTAAACTAGTTTTGGCCTTGGCACAGAGCTTTAAGCCAAGCGAGTCTATGTACAGCCTCCTTTCCATGTGTCCGAATGCCTCGCCAGGTGGGGTTGGATGCGAGGATTAGTGATCTATAGTCATCAGAAACCCCATGGCAACATCCCCTGGCATTTGCGGACACCTGATTGTCTTCCCACTAGGTGAGAAGGCCGGTCTGCTGGGGATTGGCAGGAGCAGATGGTGGTAATTACATTTTGTTCTCATCTGCAAAGCTTGTTTCTTTTCTCTGAGACTGGCTCATGTTTGTAGACATTGGATACTGCTCTATTCAAAGGCACACTGGAGGTGTCTGGTTAGTTTTTAACAACCCGGGTGCAGAACTGAGCATTGCCTCCTTTGGGGACGAGAGCATAGCTTAGAGCTTGTTATCAGGAACATGGTAACGAGGCTAAGTACACAAATAAGGACAGAAGCACATCCCAAAGCACTGTCTCTTGCAGGAAGCAAGGTGATTGAATAGACATAAGCCTGACACTTCCGTGTGTGCAGTCATTAGTGACAACCTTACGTGTGGGGGAAAGTACTTTCTACTGTGGAGCAATAACACTGCTAAATGTGTAAGAAAAATCACTGCACTACACATTTCTTCTGCTTTGCCTTTCAGCATTGGGTTAATTCTGCTTTTCTATCCGTTCTGGGGCCCAAAGGAAATTGGTGTATCTCTGTAAGAACTGGCGGAGCAGGTTCAGCGAGGTTTGCTGCTCGTGGAGCCTGCTCACTGACCTCTCAGGTTCGGCAGACTAGAAAATCATTGTTGGAGATGTGAGTGGCAGGTGTGCAATGAGGAAAGAAAATTCTAGGCATGTATAGTTTCACATGAAGAGACAGACAGGAGTAGATGAAATGTGTTTGTTGTTTGCAGGGGAGCATCTGTACCGGGCAGGTGAGGAGGAGAGACTCACATAGGGCGGTGGGAGGAATGCTAACCTGAGAGCTGGGCCCAGCATCCCGCGGCTGGGGCTGCCGTTGGCGAAGTGACCTCGAGCACATCAATAATTCTCTCTGTTCCTCGGTGGCCTCATATTTAAGTGGAGGTTGAATTCACTGAATTATCTTGCAGGGCCCTTTGGGATCTAATGGCTACCCACATTCTTCTTTCTGGACTTTAAATGTTTTAGGGGAGAATATTTGCTTCAGTAGTGCTTGGACAAAACTAAAACTGATACAGCCAATACTTTTTTTAAACAATATATTTTTCTTTTGCCTTTGGTTCCTGAATTTACAGTGAAGGCACATCTGAAATATCCTAGGTTTACGTGGCGACTGTGTCGCTAGAGCATTTGTGCCCCTGGACAGTACGTGCGAAACTTCACGGGACTTTGGGAGAGCAAGTGCGTTTTTAAAATTTTTCTCCATGGCACTTCTAAAAAGATAGTGTCTTAGCAGAGGTGTTCCCCAAATTAGCTATAAGAGAGACCGAAAACTTACGATGTTTTAAATATGGTTTTAAATGTTGTTTAATAGCTTTTTTAAACTTAAAAAGTAGAGAAGACTGCTGGAAATATACTGTAGCATTTCTGACATCACACAATCCACCAGACTGAATTATATATGAGGCAGTTATGTGGTATGGTTAACTTAGAGAAGTACTTAAAATAAAAAAAAATAAAAAATTCATTGGCATTCAATACTATACTAGTTTCAGGAGTATGCATAGTGGTCAGACATTTCTACAACCACGAAGTGATTCCCCCGATAAGTCTAGCACCCACCTGGCACCGTACGCAGCGATTACAATATCATCGACTCTATTCCCTGTGCTGCACTTTACGCGCCACGACTCTTTTGTACCTGCCAAATTAGAGAAGTACTCTTGAGCTGCTAGAAACATAAGACACTTTTCCCTGTGGCTTTCAGTGAGCAAGGTAGGGGCCAGCTTGGTTAATCCACCTTGAGAGTAATCCTTCTTGCCCTGTGTAGTGCTCACATCTGACCTAGGGCTTCTGTCGGTGGACGCTGAGTACAGAATGAAGATACCCATAAAGATATCTAGTCTTCCTTTGTGATTCACAGTGGAGAGGCAACTCGGCCTGCACATCTCCTTTGTTTCATCCAGGAGCGGTCATTGTCTCCCACCTCTTTCAGTCCAGTCCAGACCTCTCTCCGGGCCACCTGCTCATAGAGCCAGATGCTGTTGGGTCTGTCTCCCCCATGTCCCAGGGGCCCCTCAGGTTCTACATGCGTACCACAGTCTAGCGTTCTCCCCCAGCTAGTCCCCACCATTTGTTTCCTGTCTCTGTGAGTGGTAACAGCTCAGTCTGGTATCTAGGCTCCTCATTTCTAACTGGCCGCCAATCCTAGAGCTTTCAGCCTTATACCTGATGGGACTGTCTTCTCCACCCCACCACCGCTACTACTGCCATTCTCCAGGCTCTCATTTGGGTCATTGTAATGATTTCCTAACTGGTCCCAGTAGGCAGAATGATGCCCCCCACCCCTAATGATGCTCACATCCTAATTCCCAGAACCTGGGAATATGTTAGGTTCCATGACAAAGGGCGATTAAGTTTGCTAATCAGCTGACCTTAAAATCAGGAGAGTATTCTGGATTACCGAGGTAGGACCATTATAATCCTGTGAGTCCATACAAGTAGGAAAGGGAAGCAGAAGTGGACCTCAGGGTAATGTGAGGGAAGAAGGGTTTGACCTGCCTTTGTTGGCTTTGAAGATGAAGGAAAGGGCCATTAACCAGAGGACTCTGAACTCTTTCTAGAAGCAGGAAAGGGCAAGGAAATGACTTCTCCCCTCCCCTAGAGCCTTCAGAAAGGAGGGGAGGCCTGCCAACACCTTGATTTTAGCCCTGTGGGGCCTGTTTTGTACTTCTGACCTATAGAACTATGAGAAAGTAAAATCGTGTAGTTTTAAGTTACTTGGTATGTGATAATCTGTTACAGCAGCGATAGAAAACCAGCACACGATCTTCCTACCTTTGTTGTACTGCCATTCCAGTCCACCTGCGGACCGCACGTTACTCCCTTGTCTTTACAACCTTTCCATGGTCTCCGCCTTACATCATCATTGCTTCCTCAGCATCTCAACAACTTTATAAATAGGAGGCAATGAGTAAATGAAAACAGCCCATGTTACAGCACCTTGGTCCCAGTCATGGTTTTTAATTTGTGGAGATAAATTAAAAATCACTTAGTTTCCTTATTTTTATATATCCCATTCTGGGAACATGATAAAATAAAAATACATTCTGTCTTTTATTTCTTTCTTTCTTTTGAAAAAGATTTTATTGTTCTAAAATTGTATAATAGTATTTCATTGTAGCCAATTTGATAAATGAAAAAAAAAAACCAACAAAACCTACAATGAAGCCACTCAGCACTATTTAAAACAATAAAAAATAAAAAAAAATTTTATTTTTAGCCCTGGCTGATGTGGCTCAGTGGACTGAGTGCTGGCCCGTGAACCAAAGGGTTGCCGGTTCAACTCCCAGTCAGGGCATATGCCTGGGTTGCAGGCTAGGTTCCTGGTAGTGGACACATGAGAGGCAACCATGCATTGATGTTTCTCTCCCTCTCTTTCTCCCTTCCTCCCTCTCTCTAAAAATAAATAATAAAATCTTTAAAAAAATTTATTTTTAGAGAGGGGAAGGGAGGGAGAATGAGAGGGAGAGAAACATAGATGTGCGAGAGAAACATTGATCAGTTGCCTCTCATATGTGCCCCTACCAGGGACTGAACCCACAACCCAGGCACGTGCCCTGACCGAATCAAACCGACAACCTTTCACTTTGCAGGATGACGCCGGACCAGCCGAGCCACTCCGGTCAGGGCAGGAGCACTATTTTAATTATTTTGGTGAGTGGCATCCTACTCACTTATATATCTATGTCTGTATATATTTTTAAAAAAGGATATTTTATGTATTTTAAAACTTTTGATTTAGTGAAGTGTGAACATTTTTTTTTAGTCATTTTAATGGTTGCAGAAATTCCTTTTTTGGCTCTGCTACAATTTAACACCTTTCTCATATTATTGAACTTTTATGTTATTTCCCATTTTTTTTTTCTATTATGTGTCTATGATTATTTCCTTAGAATAAATTCTTTCAGTATAAAAGCTGGGTCAGAGATTCTGGAATTTTCATGGTGTTTGATATCCTGTAGGAAAATTGTGCCAGTCAACACTCCCCACCAGTAGTGCCCTTTCATCAAATTGACCTTCATGCTCTTGCCGTCTTCTGGATGTGTGGGAGGACGAGAGAGCATGACATCAAAGGTGACAAGAGGATAATTTTACTTTGGAAGGGGGCACTGTTTTAACCAGGTGGACATAGACCATGGTCCCCAACCAGCATACCCTTCTCCTTTGTATCTGAGACATCTTTCTACCATCCAATGGATTCATACCAGTACTACTCAGAAGAGTCTGTGGGCTGGCCTCCCCCTTGCTACCACATCAAATGTGGGAAACCAAGGGTAGAATTCACTGTCTTTACCTGCTTTGATAGGCTTCTGGTCACTGGCAGGAGCCTGTAAAGAAAACTTGCTATGGACCACATAGACAGTTCCTTTTCTCTCCCTGGACCCTCAGCCCCATCTTTACCCCAGACCTGAGTTACTCATGATTCACATATATAAGGGCTGCATGTTATAGAGTATAGAAGCCTCCTTACGTGGTGGGGTATGAGTCCCATAAATGTCTGCTGAGGGGACATCTCTGATCACTCGACATTAACAGCAAAATCTCCTGCTGGACTTCTAGGCCTAGGGTAGTTTGGACCTGGATGATCATTAGCCTTGGCTGTGGCTGTTTCTGGAACTGCTGTGGCATGTACAGAAGCATTAAAAAACATTAAGCTTATGGGTTACATTCTCCATTTTTGGTGGAATAGTTTTTACCCAGTGAGTTTGAGAAAGCTCAGCTAGTTGCCATGGCAACACAAAAGCTTTCAGGCACTTGTTTGTTTGTTATATTCCTTTGTCAGTTTCTGAAGTGGTCTGTGGAGCCTCTTGAAAGAAGATGTGCTGCTTCGTGTTTGACAGTTAAATCACCACGCTGCCTGTTAGAGAGGAGGGCAGGGAGAAGGCGGTGGTAACAGCCGCAAAGCTTCTTGCTCATTGTCTGCTTTCACAAAGATTCTGCCTGTGGAGACAAGGCACTAAATCCGGAGCAACAGGTACACTCGGGGTCTCCGAAATAGCAGGAAGAAGTCGTTGGAAGTTGGAACCACCAAACCTGTCTTTTTTGTCCTGTTTTCCCACCCCTCTACCCCTATCCCTAGATGTGGGAACATATAGGACAGTTATTTTCTCTAGGGACCCCAAGGGTACAAGAGCTGTTCTAGTCAATTCACAGATCCGTGGACTCTGCAACAAAAGAGGTGCTGGAAAAACAAAACAGAGTTGGCCTTTTTTCGGGGGGAGGTCCCATCCACCCTTCACTTCTTGCCTGTGCTGTGAAGAAAGTTTGCCCTCCCAGCTCGGCCCTTCCGCAGCCAAGGCAGCTGGTTGTGTGCAGGGACCAGCATAGCTTGTCGGTCTCTGGGGGCCTTGGGCCACAGGGGGGCCCCATGTGGATAGTGAGGGTTTAGGTTATCAGACCCACCTAGGTTTGCCTAGCAGACCGACCTTTTGAACATTAAGACAAATTTATTTTCTATTTAAGGAAAAATACATTTCTATAGTAGAAGGATTAGAAAAATAAGGAGAACATTGAAAAAAAAAGTCACCTGTATTTTACTCCCCCACCATCAAAATGAACATTTTTGTACAATTTTTATGTGTGTGTCTATAAGTGCACATACCTATGTATGTTCATATATGTGTGTGTCTACATATATATTCATATATTTGCATGTGTTCATATATGTGCATTCCTATGGTTTTTGTAGAAATATAGGATTTTGCTGCATATACTTTTCCTGCATACATTTTTCATTCAACTGTGTATCAGATATTTCCATATCTATACCTTTAATGACCGTATAAGCTTTTAAAAAATTGTGTAGATATATTGTGGTTTGATCCAACCATTCCATCAGTGTTTGACTCTGTAATTATTTCTGATTTTCTCTTTCTTTAAACAATCTGGGCTTACAGTCTTATTTACTTAGACATAAATGGCCTTTAAAAAGTACCCTGAAAATCAGCAAGTTATTTAAATTTTCTTTTTTTCAAAATCTGGTGAATCAGCCTGAGAAAGTTTCTCTAATGACTGAAAACACAGAGTGCTTTATGAATGTTTAAATCCTCAGCCTGCCGTGTTAGCTCCAGAACTGAGGCGTGATTATGCAAAGGGAATTTCAGGAAGAGATGATACGCTCAGGGACTGCACTGGCGGGTAAAATGTGCTTCGGATGCCAGCCAGTGCCGAGGAGATGACCAGAGTCCCTCATATCTTTTTGCATATCTTTTCATCATATTCTGGTTTCACTTTTTAGCCAGAGTTGGATCCCATTGTCTGCCCCAGGAAAACCTTCCCCCTTTGTGGCTGGTGCTGGGCCAGTCTTGGCTCTCCAGCTGACCAGACCTTTGTGGCAAATGAGGGATGGAACGGATCAGGAGACACTGCGAGCACAGTGTCAGCGCGCGTGAAGAGGGTGATGGATGCTAGTTTCGCTTTCACATGGAGTTTCATGGGGAAAGTGCTTGGCCTGTGAACTTAGGACCTTCATTTGAATGTGTCCCATATGGACCCTAAATCAACACATTTAGAAGGATGTTTTTGATCATTGTGTTTAGTTTGTTCTTGATTAATTTTTTGCATGATGTTCAGTGCATAGTAGATGTTTCCTAAATATATGTGTTTTTGAATGACTTAAAAACCATTAAACAAGGATATAGGAAAGATTGTGATACAGGTTCTTATTACACTTTTCATAATCATCAGTGTTTTAATACACTGAGCAAAGGGCACAAATATTCTGGCCCTTTGGCCAGGGCTTGGAAATATTTTAGCTGAGAGAGCCTTTATTTCACTATATTGCTTTAATGGAATTTGAGTTCTACAGGAACATTTTAATTATCGGAATCTTCTTTAGAGAAAGCCTCTGAGACTTGAGATAAGTTTACATATTATTATATGAATCACAATTTGCTTTAAGAGCTTATCTAAATCCCATCTGTTTGATTGGAAAAGGGAACTTGGAATGAATCCATCTAATTTTCAGTTTCTTCCTTGGAGAGAGTCGTGATTGAAAGTCAGAGTGAGGTTATGTGCTGTCTTTTTTGATGTTTTCTACAAGAAGTTTTCAGGTTTCCATAGTAATGCATTAGGAATCATCATTTTCTGCCATGATTTCCCAGCAAAGAGAAGAGCCTTGGTAATTGTGGTTTAGTATAAATGAAAAAGATGAGAGTAGATTATTCTAAATTTGTTCTGGCCGTTGGGGGCTGGGTAGGGCCGAGTGTTGTGCTCTTAGCTGAAGGTGACCGACTCCCGGTCCATGAGGTGGATAACGTGTTTACTGATCATCAGTGGCAATGTCAGAGAAATACGAGGCATCAGACAGGTAGGGTCCTACATATTTCTCCTGAGATTCACTAGAGAATTTACAGTTGAGGAAATACTGATGTGGCTGCATCTCTTCCCTCTTCCCACTTTTCCCTCTCTTCCTTTCTCTCTCTTTTTCTCTTTTCTTTTTTCTGCACTTTCCCCTTGGCCTTTCGCTCTGCTTCCTGCCCCATCCCCTCCCCTTCTCTCTTCCATGTCTGCTCAGACAGCTGTGTGGAGAGTGGGATCCTGGCATCTTTTCATTACTCTCAGGCTGCCATGCCTCCGGTGTTTCCTTCCTTGTAAAAATTCAGCCTGCTTTCAGGTTTTCTAAAAATAGCAGCATTTTATCTCCTGTCACAGGGGGTACCTGTGCATCTTTGTTTTGTTAAATCTGAACAAATTGTTTCCATTGGCAAGTTCTGAGGCACTGAAAAAAGCCTCCTCAGCAGCTGTCCAGGTTGCTGTGGACTGATTTGCAGACAACGAAGCCAGCAGAAACAATTGTGCCAGGAGCAATGCTATCACCCACCTCCCCGGTGGTCAGGGGGGACTTCCCTGTGGCGGTGTTGTCTCTGTGATTCTATGTGCAAGAGCTTCTAAGTTTACATTTGCTTTCAGGTAGTATTCCATCGTGATTTTTAAAGTTGGTTATCATTTATCATTCATAATCGCTTAGTGTTCATTGAAACCATACCTCACAGTTTGAAAATTTTATCTCTGCTTCTTTAACAAAGAGGTAAGTGATTTAGTGAGTTCTTTGCCTCAGGAGAAGACTAACTTTCTAGGCCAACTTTCTAGACTAACTTTCTTACCTTGCCAATCTGGGAAGGGAAGGCCTTTGAAAGTAGCAGACATAAGAGCTGTAAGACTTTTGAGCTTTTACATTTTATTTAACAGCTGCCAACTATTTATGCTCTACCTCTCTCTGCTCTTTTGTTAAAATTACCAGAGCATTTGCTGACAAAGTCGCTGATGACCTCAAGCCGTCATGGTAATTGTCTTGGCACACAGCTTCTTCCAGTGGGCAGGAAGCCCGTCCTCTCCTTTCCACGCCGACCTGGGGAGAACTGGGACAGTTTCCAGTACGAGTAGGTCGTTGTTATTGTTGGTTCAGTGGTAGAAATGAAAGCCTGTATTGGTACCAGACTTCCCAGAGAGGATGTGGCTTTTGGTTTGTTGGCTCAGGGAAGTGGAGGAGACAGTAAGAATGCGACCGTCTCTGTGCTGTGACAGTGGGAAGCCCCAGAGAGTCCCACGTTTGTCCCCAGGCGTAGACTCCACCCATCACCCACGAATCCATCTAACATATTCGAGGGAATATACACCTGCACTGGTAATAGGGGTTAAGCATGACCCACGGATGTCCTGCCTTCAGGGGGCTTGTGGGCCATGAGGAATACCCACTCTTACATCCGATGCCTCTTCTAAGCCTCCTGCCCTCCGCCTCCACATACACACACAGTATTTCGGGGAGGAAACTTGAACAGAATGGATTACACACATCTAGACTGTAAGTGTAGTTTAAAGTTTCAATCATCTAAGGAGAAGGGATTGTTTAAGAAACGAGACGCTTCCACAGAATAGTGACCACTACAGGCCCCTCCTCATGCTTTCCTCCTTCCCCCTCCCTGGTGTTCGGTGAACGGTGCTGCTCAAAAAGACCGTGACGGGCACTGCAAGAGATGGAGGCTGGGGCGGGGTACAAGGGATACTAGACATTTATCTTCAAGGTCTTCACAATGAAGAAAAGCTTTAATTATAAAAAGCTGCACAGCTTGCCAGGTATTAAATGTTTACCAGGGAAGCGGTAGAAATGCAATATAGTCACCTTCAGCCTCGCTGGGAAGGAGTCACAGAAGAGGGGACTTGGAGTAGCATTTGCCTAGGAAGGTGCTGTCTGGGAGAGTGTGGGATGACGGGGCCAAGTACCTAGCAGTGGATAAGTACCGCTCTGTCCAGGGCAATGAGTTAAGGATGTGAATTTTGTTGAACTAGAAGTTTCCCTTGGTGGGGTGCACAGTGGGATAAGCTTGGAGAGGTTGCTTGAGCTTGGACCCCATAGAGCCTTGAGAGATAAGCCAAGGAATTTGGCCTTTATGTTGTAGCTAATGAGAAACCGTTAACGCCAGCCGAAGGAGAGTGACATGGTGAAAACAGTCTGTGGAGATGAATTTGGTGTAGTCTAAGAAGGATGGATTTAGCAGGCTCGGAGAGCATAGAAACAATCTAAAGGGACTTGGTGGTAGTTCTTAAAAGATTCATCACGGCACTTGGAGACTTGGCTGCGGGAGCCTGAGGAAGCGTGCAGGGACTTAAATAATTTTCTCCTCTGTCACTCTGTTTTAGGGTCAGGAAAGGTGCATGTTCATTCAGTGAGACATTTAATAATTCTCTCATGTACATTTGTAGTTCAAGGGAAAGCACCGCTATTAGTCTGCTGGGCTGGCATAATGGTAACATAGACTGGGCGGCTTACACCGCAAGTATGTATTCTCTCACAGTTTTGGAGGCCGGAAGTCACAGAGCAAGGTGTTGGCAGGGTTAATTTCATTCTGAGGCCTCTCTCCTTGACATCTGGATGGCCATATGTTTCCTTTACCTTAACATGGTCTCCCTCTGTGCATACATGTATGCCCAAATTTCCTCTTCTTACAAGGACGCCAGTCATAGGGGATTTGGGCTCACTTGAGAGATATCATTTTAACATAATTACCTCTTTAAAGACCCTATCTCAAAATATGCTCACATTCTGAAGGTTGAGACTTCAATATATGAATTTTAGGGGAACACAGTTCAGTCCATAATAGCAGCCAGGGGAAATAATATGGGGAGAGCAGGAGAATGGGGGCCAAGCACCTCTCCCGACCCTTCTTCAGGCGCTCTGCCCCTTGTGGTGAAAGCCCTCCCCAAAGAGAACATGCCCTGAGCTAGCCTTTGTCATTCATCTGGAGGTTTTCAACTCCCAATTTTAGGATTAGCAGCCTTTCTCTTTTTTTTTCTTTTCTTTTAACTTTTCTGGCAGTGCTAGTTTCTTACCATATTTAATGTAGTCATCTGTTCTTATGTGCATGGTAGTTTTTATAGCGATGGGAGCAATCTCTGAGGATGAGCAGGACAGACAGAATAAACAGGTGCATTAAACTGCAGCTCGATAGTTTTCATTATTGTCCTCTTTCCTGGGCTCACACTTGTTTTTGAGTTCTTTCACCTCGACCTCTGAGGCAACGTCCTCTTTATTTCTAGTTTCTCTGTTGCCATCGGCTCGCTCAGACAGAGGCTCAGGTCTTCATGTTCTCACTTCTAAATTCTTATTCCACTCTGGACTTTAGGCTCAACTGCTTTCCTAACAGTCAACTTGAATCCTTACTGACAGTCTATTGCAAGCTCATTTTCACTGGGGGCCACATCAGCCTTGAAGTTGCCTTCAAAAGGCCGAATGTAATTTTAGGACTGTATAAATGTAACTGCTCCTTAACTAGGGGCAAGGAGCTCGGTGCTGCTGCCGGGTAGAAACAAGGTGCCAGGCTGGATAAAACAAGGTGGAGGGCCAGATTTGGCCCTTGGGCCTTGTGTTTTCCACCTGTGGTCTATTGCATTCTAATTTTAAAAAACAAAATAAAACAAAACAAAAAAACCATGATGAGGCAGGACAGTAGAACGGTTAAAACAGGGGACTCGAGCCAGACTAGATGGCCAGGGCAAATCATGACTCTGACACTTAGGGACTTTGGATAAGTCACTCTCCAAACCTCAACTCTGTTCCTCATCTGTTAAGTGATGATAATAATCGTTCTAACCTCAGAGGACTGTTGTGAGATTTAAATGAGTGTAAAGGGCCTGGTACATAGTAAATGCCATGTAAGCGTAAAATATAATAATTACTATTAGGCTTGCCTTTGTTCTGAGTAGTTTCCCTGGAGATTCAGATCTCATTTGGCTCCTTCTCTGTTTCCCCCTACCAGGTTTCCCTCTGTAACCCATGTGAGGGTGGGCAGCTTCCCTGGAATCCTCTTCAGACCAGCTGTCCCTATAGACCACCGGTAACTGGAAGTAGTTGACAAGGTCTATAAATTATGCTTGTCTTGGGGGCATTTCTGCTGGAAGGGTTACAGGCTCTGCTGAAACCTTTGCCTTCCCCTCAGGCCAATGCCCAGAGAACAGTTCCCTAGGAAGCCACCATGGGCCCTTGAAGTCTCCATGGAAAGGAGGGGCCACCCAGGCCTGGGCTCAGATCTTTGTCACTTACCCTTGTGGCAGTATCAACTTTTTCGAGCTGGGAGCCAGTCATCATCCAAGTGAAAGTGTGGAATGGTCTGTAGCAATGCAGAGGGTCGTACCTCTTCTTGTGATCTAGTTGGGATGGGCAGGACAAACACATCCCTGCTGATGTTGCAGGTGAGACTGCCTGCCTCTCTGAGGTTAAACAGGCTTCTGCTCGATCATGGCCATGTAACGCAAATAGCAGCTCTTCTCCCTGTGCCTGTGGCCTGCCTTGGCTGGTCACTGCTGGGGACCTTACAAGTCACTAACTGGCCCCTCAGGATCCCTTAGTGAGACATTTTGGTATCACAGGACTGTCGAGAGCTCTGACATTCACAGCCCCACCTCAAGGCACCAACTTATACGTAAATCAGTAGTAATTCAGGTCTGCACCAATGTCCTCATGCTTCAGGTTATTCTTTGCCTTAGGAAGGGGCAATAGTTTTTTAATCTTTGAAATATACATTCTTTTTTAAAAAAAATCCTCACTTGAGGACATACTTAATAATTTTAGAGAGAGGGGAAGGGAGGGTGAGAGAGGGAGAGAAACATTCATGTGAGAGAGAAACATCCATTGGTTGCCTCTTGTATGTGCCCGGACCAGGGACTGAACCTGCATCTCAGGCTTGTGCCCTGACAGAGCATCAAACCCGTGAGCTTTCAGTTTATGGGATGATGCCCAACCAGCTGAGCCATACCGGCCAGGGCTAAAACATGCATTCTTAATCCTCCACTTCTTCTCTGCAATTTCGGGTTCTTCTTGCAGTCCTTAGTGATGCTGTGAGAAACTCTTCATCCTCCTCCCTTTCTCCAGCATGTCCCGGTCCTCCATGAGCTAGAGCCTTCTGCTGGACACCTTTTGCTGTATCCTCTCTTGCTCCAGCCTGTGGCTTCCCCCTATGGAGTCAAACAGAATCTCCCTTTTCTTTACCCTTAGCCAGCTCTGTTGCTGACTTTAATGCCCCCTTCCCAGTCTCCATCCATTCCCTAGATGACTGGACACCATTGCCAAGGCTACAGATGTGCCCCGTCCTCACAGCAAGCTGTCATACTTCCACGCAGTGAAGAGTGGGCAGGCCTTTTATTTCCAGTTTATGGACAATTGAAATGGTTTCTCTTAGTTGGTATACAAAGACAGATCAACAGACATTCCAGAAAATATCTGGAGCCAGGTGAAATTCATCCAAGGGAAGAAGAGGTTCTTTGCTTTTGCCAGGCAAGGCTTCTTTGGAAATCTTACTCATCAGTCAAACTAATTTGTTTATCAATATTAAAGGTGTTCAAAAAGTTGTCAGAGCATACTACCATCCTGCAATTTGACAGAGTGTGTTATATAAAGTATAAGTTTCAGATATTTGTCTCATTTTTATTTTAGAACTATTAATAATAAGGTAAGGCATTGCTGTCAATAACGCCTTGTTGATAAAGAAATGTTTTTAGAGCAAGTTGTTGGAGTGCTTCTTGTTAAGTCACTCAACCCCCTTTAAAATTTTGCTTATTTTACAATGATTGATTCTTATATTCCCTTCTTCAAGTCTTCTTTTATGTGGAATAACTTTTAAATGTATAAAACCTTCCTTGAAAATTTTTATTAAACTTCTTGGTGTTAGGAATGAACTCTAGTCAGTAAACAGTTGAATTATTGGAGAAATAATCTCTGGTTGGTGTTCCATGTGGGAGGACAAGTTCTATTCAATCTTTCGTCTTTTCAGTGGAGATATCAGTGATTTTGTCAAAATGGGACTCTACTAGGCTTAAATGATAAAGGTATAGCTGGGAGAAGTGTCAGATAAGCTGAGAGAAATTTCTCATTCTGTTTTTCTACTTACAGTAGGATTCTGAAACGGACTCTCTGCAGGAGTTTAGGTGGTTGTGGTCATATCAAAGATATGTACAGAATATTTTTAGTTTTGAATTGATATTTCAGTGAGTGCTTTCCTAAACTTGGAATAGTAATTGAAAGTAGAAAAATAGGAGAGAATGTGAGATGTTTTAATATCTATATTTTTATTTACTGATGAGAGAGAGAGAGAGAAACACTGATTTGTTGTTCCACTTATTGATGTTATTTATTGGTTGACTCTTGTATGTGACCTGACCGGGGATCAAATGCGCAACCATGGCTTATTGGGATAATGCTCTAACCAATGGAGCTACCTGGTCAGGGTCATGAGATGTTTTAATTTATCCTGAAAAATTTTAGTTTAATTTGATGATGTTCTAGGCTAGTGTAGCCCAAAAGATTTGTTTTCTCAGATAGTACTTGCCTAATGAATGTAGTATCTTTTCCTTAGGTCTCTACAAAATATAAACTGGTTTGAAAAGAGAATCTTCGTGGCTAATATTTTCTGTTGATGGATCCTGCATATTACTGTTCAGACATCCCATAGGGCTGATGGAAATGGCAATTTTTTATGTGAATGTCACTATTCTGTAAGTGTATTAAAGTAGCTTAGCCCAGCTAAGTCCTCTCCACCAGAGACCCAAATTATATTTTTAAGAAATTAAATAGTTGAAAAATCGAGCTAGGTTTTAAACAAAATCTAAAATAAATAAGAGCCTGGAGACGGAAGACAACATCGCTTTAGTGCCTTTGCAGCGGTCCCGCTGTGAGGGGCTGAGGTAAAGCGCTGCGCTGGGGACTGATGGCGGTGACCTGGGAGGCCTCCGAGGACTTCAGAAGAGGAAAATGCACGAACTCCTAGGCTTGATCACTGGGGGAATGCCGGTAGGACATCCTGGTAGGGGTAAATAAGTCCGTTTAGAGTTTTGGGTTACAGACATGTACTTGGTGGCCTCAATGATGGCTGAAGCCATAAGAAGACATAAGGAATGATTGTTAAAATGGGAATAGGACCCAAATGTAAAATCTCTGAGAGGTGGTTAGAGACGTGGAGCTTTGAGAGAGTGGTTGAAGGGCTAAGAAGAAAACCCTACATCAGAAGATTCTGGTGATGACTCAGGCCCGTAGAAAGACAAGTTGAAGACTAAGGATGAGTGGTGTGGGTTCTAGCGCTGTCCGGAGTCTGGGGGTTCTGATTTTAAATGGCCATTCTGGGATCTGAGTGAGACAGCCCTTGGAGGAAATAGTGGAGTCCTCTAGCCTGTAGATGGGTGGTAGCAGGCCTCAGGAAGACCCACTAGTCTTGCTCTCATTCACTGCTCACCAGGCAACCCTTTGACCCATAATTCCATCTTAGGTGAAGCCACCCCGAGATACAAGGTTGACTGTAGTTCTGTAGATACAAGGTTGGTTCTAGTTCCTGGGCCAGAAATCATCATTATAAATATAAAAGTTGCTGTCCTGATTTATCACATGTATTATTGTTAGCAAAGCACATAGATGTTAGGCAGTCAAGACAGTTCTTCCCTCAGGACCTCATGCCACCCTAGTTTATAGAATTAGGTCGCAGAGTGCTGGACTTGAACCTCCTAACTCAGGGCCCAAGGCTCGTTTGGATTTACTCTGCCTCTCTGCCTTTTAACCTCTGCCTGGTTTAATTAGAGTGAACTAGTGCTCAGGAGGCTGAGCATCCTGAGGTAAACTATAACCATCATCTTCTCATATTTTAAGCCCTGGGATAGTATTTGGACTGTGGTGGCCTCAGCCGGGTGCACCATCGAGTGAGGCTCAGCTCGAAGCTGACCTCGTTCCACCTCTAACATTACCCTGCCTCTTTCACGGTTTACACATCGGAGTGGTCCTGGTTAATCCAGGCGAAAAAGTTAGCTGCCTGTGACTCTGATCTGGTGAGGGTAGGTCTGCACTCTGAGGAGGATGTGCCCAGAGGACACACAGGTGTCTCAGGAGGCACAATTTTCTGAGAAAAGTGATCAGCACATAGCATGCCATGAATTCACAAGTCTTCGCAATATGGTGCCTGCAAAGCACGAAGAATAAAAGCACCACCTTCTGTGCCTCAAAGTTCCACTTTTATATCTCTTGTTTGCTTTGCTAATTAAGAGACTTTCACAACTCCCTCTTGACCTAAATGTGTGAAATGTTGCCTGTTGTTTTGGCTCTTCTAATAGCTTTTGTTTGGCACATTCTGAATTTATAAGGTCAAATGTAATTAGCTTCAGATAGCTAAGTCTCCATTTGGGAATAATTTCAAGGAGCAGTACATCTCAAAATCTACTTAAAAGTCTCTAACCTTTTTGTGTCATTCAAAAAAATATGTTTAAATCTCTAACTTGGCTTTGATTCTGGAAGGGTAAATGGGAAGTTTGGGGGAGTAACAGGACTGAGTCAGGTACTTGTGCTCGAGGTGGGGATACAGGAACCCTTTTAGATGGACCCATCATAGTTGGGTTTTAAGATCAATACTCATGCCTGCCATATGGAGCCAGACCTCTTGCTTTCACGGCTGCCAGTTTGGCCCTGTGTACTCTTTCCTTAATGGGTGTGATTTGATGATCATCAAGTGGAATGCCTAGTGCAGATGGCTTCCCCTGCTTCAGTGCACAGCCCCTCTGGGTATGGATGCTGTGCAGCAGAGCGATGTGGGCACGTAAGTGGGTGGAAACTTTCTAATGTGTCACAATAATAACAATGCAGAATCCTAGCACTGTTCAGCTTCCCCTAGAACTTCAGCCCACGCAGCAGCCTACTTGGTTCACAGTCCTCTGTGAATGCTAGACAATTAGCAGCTGATAATGAAGAATGCCATGGGAACCAGTGGGAAAATAATAGCTTACTCCAAGAATATAATGAAATGAAATTAGCACAGACAGTAAAACAGACAATTTATGTTTTTTTTCTTTTTCTTTTTTGTAATTAAAAAGAACTGGTAAATAGTTCTAGTAGAGAAATCGAGAGTTGAATAGAATCCAATCTCTTTTGGAAGGGGGTTTTATTCAAAAACTAACTACAGAGAAGTTTCTTAGCTTCTGCTAAGGAACTAGAATAGGTAAAAGGTGCCTATTTTATTTGAATGCAATGATAATTTTGTTTACTTGTTCTTACCTAATAGTGTCATGTGGTCTAACTTTAGAAAGGGATGCTAGTACTGGAGAATTGATCTTACTGTTAGGGCTATACACATTTCTCTTAGCTGAAATGTCAGTGGACTTTGAGAGTTCTCAACAAATTCTTAGCAACAGGGCTAATTTGTGTATCTGTGAGTGGATAACTTTCTGAATAAAAGGAAACATTTATATTGTCTGAAAAATTGGGGATATAAACTGCCCTTGAATCTTTTTCTTATTTTCATTTTTTACTTTATTTTTTAAAGTACATTTTATTGATTATGCTATTACCGTTGTCCCATTCTTTTCCTCCCCTTTATAGCCCTCCACTCTGCACCTCATCTCCCACCAGCATTCCCCCACCTTAGTTCATGTCCATGGGTTGTACATGTAAGTTCTTTGGCTTCTCCATTTCCTACACCTACCCCACGTCTATTTTGTACCTGCCATTTATGCTTCTTATTCTCTGTGCCTTTTGCCCCATTCTCCCACTCCCCCTCCTCACCGATAACCTTCCATGTGATCTCCATTTCTGTGATTCTGTTCCTATTTAGTTGTTTGCTTAGTTTGTTTTTGTTTTGTTTTAGATTCAGTTGTTGATACTTGTGAGTTTGTTGTCATTTTGCTGTTAATATTTTTATATAATATTTTCATCTTTTTCTTAGATAAGTCCCTTTAACATTTCATATAATAAGGGCTTGGTGATGATGAACTCCTTTAAGTTGACCTTATCTGCGAAGCACTTTATCTGCCCTGCACTTTATCTGCCCTTCCATTCTAAAGGGATAGCTTTGTTGGACAGAGTGATCTTGGATGTAGGTCCTTGCTTTTAATGACTTCGAACACTTCTTTTTAGCCCCTTCTTGCCTGCAAGGTTTCTTTTGAGAAATCAGCTGATAGTCTTATGGGAACTCCTTTGTAGGTAACTGTCTCCTTTCCTCTTGTTACTTTTAAGATTCTTTGCTTATCTTTAATCTTGGGTAATGTAATTATGGTGTGTCCAACTTCTTGGGTCCAACTTCTTAGGAACTCTCTGAGCTTCCTGGACTTCCTGGAAGTCTATTTCCTTTGCCAGATTTGGGAAGTTCTCCTTCATTAAGTTTTTAAATAAGTTTTCAATTTCTTGCTCTTCCTTTTCTCCTTCTGGTACCCCTATGATTCAGATGTTGGAATGTTTAAAGTTGTCCTGGAGGTTCCTAAGCCTCTCCTCATTTTTTTGAAATCTTATTTCTTCATTCTGTTCCTGTTGAATGTTTATTTCTTCCTTCTGTTCCAAATCATTGACTTGAGTCCTGATTTCCTTTGCTTCACTGTTGGTTCCCTGTATATTTTCCTTTTCATAGCCTTCACTTTTTCCTCTATTTTGTGACCATACTCAACCATTTCTGTGCACATCTTGATTACCAGTGTTTTGAATTCTACATCTGATAGGTTGGCTATCTCTTCATTGCTTAGTTCTGTTTGTGGAGTTTTGACCTGTTCTTTCATTTGGGCCATATTTTTTTGTCTTGGTGCACCTGTTATGTAGTGAGGGGCAGAGCCTTAGGTATTTGCCAGGGTGGGGTAACCCATGTTGTTGTGTTGTGGCGCTGTATGTGGAGGAGGGGCCCCAGAGGGAACGATGTCACTTGCTTAGCCCTCAGCTGGCTTTTAGTCACTTCCTTGGCTACCCACAAGCAAATTGGGCCCTTCTGGTGCTGGCTCCCAGGTGGGTAGGCTTGTGTATGTTCTAGGACCCTGTGGGTCTCTCCAATGACCTCTCCTGTGAGGCTGGGAGTTTCTCCCATCACCGCTACCCCTACAGGTTTGTACAGCCAGAGGTTTTGAGGCTTTTTTCCCCCCTGTGCTGGAACCCTTGCTCGGTCTGTCTTTCTCCTCAGTTGTGTTTCCTGGTTTATTTGCATGCAAATGTGGGACCACCCAGTGTGCCAGCCTCTGCCTTGCTGTGTGTCCTTGCCACCCCACCTGCCCATCTCCGTCCCTCCTACCAGTCTGAATGAATATTTCTTCTTGGTTGTTGGATTTCCATACAGTTCAATTTTCTGGTAGTTCTGATTACTTTTTTGTTTTTAAATTTATTGTTGTCCTTCTTTTTGTTGTGGGAAGAGGCAAAGTGTATCTACCTACACCTCCATCTTGGTTGGAAGTCCAAATCTTTTTCCTATATTTAGATGTTCCATATGTTGCTTAGTCTTGAGCACAAATCTCTACATACTACTTTTTGGGTCAATAGTTAAAATTTGAAGACTCTTTATAATAATCATTAAATATATTTAATTGTTTTAGATTGCAAGAAAAATGTTTTTGTTTATTTTTGGAGGGTATTGGATTGGCAAAAACAATTCTGTTAAAGTTTCAGTCTCACTGTGTGGGCAATCTTCCATGAGTTGAAAAGTAAAGAAGTTATAAACAAATCAAAATTGTATTTCACTCCAAATGCTCTCCGAATGCCTTTGTTTTGGGGACTTGAAGAAATTAGATATCTTTCTTCAAAGATATTTTATCTTTCTGAAGTAGATTTGTCTCTCAATTTCTCTCATTTATAAAGATATTCTTTTTTTACTTGAAAGCTAAATTGTCACATTGATTCAACAACCATTCCACCAAAATCATTAAGTGTATTCTCTGATGAGCTTTTATTAGGCATATGTTTTTAATTTTATATATAATAGTATATATATAATTATATATAATAGCATATATAATTGTATATGGAACATGTATATCATTATATGTTCCTAATTTTATATATAATAGTACATACATAATTATATGTAATAGTATATTACATAATTTGGCAAATGACATATAAATTGTACAAGGCCATATATTGCTCAATTAAATTCAGCAACTTAGCAGGCAGTTAAAAATTTACCAATCCAAAAATGTTGACTATAAGCTTATAAATCATCAACATCATCTAATACCATTTTCTTCTTTTCTATCTTCTTCTCCATCTGGGAAGGTGTAGGAAAGTGGAGAGGCTGGGGACAGCTAATAATCAATAAAGCATTCAGAGAAACTCAGACAAGTGAAGAAAATCTCAAAAGATTCCCTCCATGGACCTCTTGGTGCATTTCAGCTATTTTCCTCATTAATTTCTGCTTCTGAGCTAACTGGGTATTCAGAGAAAGGAGAACAAGCTTACTAATAATTTTTGGGTTCTGGAAGTGTGAGCACATGCATGCTTATTGCTAAGGGAGAATTTATATTTTAAACATGTAAAGCAGACAGGTTAGCTTATTTCCCAGAAGATGGACACACATTTCAACACACATATATTACTACATTAAAGATAGCACCCTTTGTATACCCCCAAATGCTGTGTTCTCAAGTATTTTGAGAAGTGGTTGGTTGCTAGTGACTCCATATGTTGCTATGTTTTATTTTGGAACATGTTAAAATCTCACTTAGGTTTCATTAAGCCATTTTTTCCCTATTTTTGAAAAGTCTGTTTTTTCCTACCAATGAATTTCTTTGAATATGTAATTGCCATATCCTTGTTAGCTATTACTAGGAAGAACTTTAAAATAGAACTACCTATTTTTCTTACATTAAGTATATATTTTATATTTCATAGTTCTACAATTTTTAGAAAAATGATTGACTATCCATGAAGGTTGTTGAGGTTATAATGCTTAACAACCTAAATTTATAACATTGGCAGAATAATAGACTGCTAAGTATCAAAGGCTTTGTTCTTTTAGTTTTTTAGTTCCAGAAGCATTACTTTAGGAAAAAATGTAAATTAAAGCCCTAAATTTAAGTTCTTCTCTACTAATTTTTAAGTGACATTTAATTTTCAGTTGGTTGTAAAAACACAGCTATACTTATAAGTAAGTGAGTCTAACTGTAATATGTTTTGAATTTGTGCACAAAAGAAGCTGTATAGGGACTTGGCACATTGATATTCAACACTTAAAAGTTTCTCATTTTTTACCTCCTGTTCTTTTTGGTGGTATCAAAGGAAGTTTGAACATAAACTGTAGGTCAAGGGCCTCAACTTTTATTGTGCCAAAATTGATTTTGAAAACATCTCCTTATTTTCCAAAAGCTGCTCTTATTTAATACTGGCTCTTACTGTCACCTCCAAACCCTGCAACCAGAGGAGTCTGGGCTTGAGTCCACCTGAGCTGTAGACACCTGTGCTATACTCAGGTCACCTCTGCTCTGACCTTGTTTATTGCTCTTCCTGGGAAGCTTCTTAGGCCCTCAGGTGGATGAATCCCTGGAGGAGGATGTAGGCATGCCCAGGCAATCCTGAGTTCTTTTATTTAAGTTTATTTTTATTGAGATATAATTGACATATAACATTGCATGAGTTTAAAGTATACTACATGTTGATTTGATACACTTATGTATTGCAATGTGATTATCTATTGCTAGCTAACACATCTATCATGTCACATAATTATCATTTCTTTTATTTGTAGTAGGAACAATTAAGATATAGTCTTAGCAGCTTTGAAGTTTATAATATAGTACTGTTGTTTATTGTCACTATGCTGTGCATTAGATCAATCCTGGCATTCTAAGATGAACATGCTTAGGTTCAAGGCAGGAACTTCTGCTGCATGACCATGCTTGAGACTTCATAGAAACAATTTCAAAGTCATGGTGCTTTTTCAAGGGATATATACAACTGAAATTATATCAGTGAAAAGGGGACTTTCAGGTTAATGAATACTCAAAGATGGTAAGGACATCTGAGTGGGTTTAGATTTACCTCAAGGTAGTACATACCATCAGCTTTTCTCATGTTTTTAACAAGATACTTTCTTGGCACCTTAGAGTGGTGCCAAGAAAGTTTATTCCTGAGAAATTATAACTTTACTTTTTAATTATTTCTATTGTCACTGCCTATTTAATTATGATTCCCCCATTATCATTTTATTAAATAAGTTTTCTATTTCCTCTTATCTTATTTCTAGTTCTTGTGAATCAGATGGCTTCAATAGGTTGGCCTTTTTTTTTTTTCAAACCTCTCCACCAACCGTAGAATGAAATCTACAAACATCTGGGGACGGCGTGCCATGCAGAGGCTTCTCTATTTGTGTCGGCGTGTGCTCTGTCTTCTCCTTGAGCCATGGCTTGGTATTCAACAGATGGGGCTCTCCAGCAGAACATGAGAGACATAGTTAACTTAGAGGAAGTTTCCAGCCCGAACTATGTGACTGGGTTTTGGAGCCATCTGATTTCCAATTTAGTAATTACTGGACTAATTAGATGACTTACTCTGGCGCTTACAGATGGCACTTAACGTTTCTTGACATATGTGCCCTTGTCATCTATTGCAGATGATACACATGATGCTTGTTCTTCACTCAAGCATTTGTATCTATGGAATGCAAAATGACTTTAAGTGTCCCTGCCAATGTCTCTAATTTTGTTTATACTCAGATGCAGCATCAAACCCTCTTCAGCTTATCCTGATAGAGCTGTGGCCTTGCTGTGTTCAGTGTTACACATTGATGATAGAGCTGTGCTGACTATAGTTCTCATAACTTATTACGCTTAAACTTTATTTTTAATTCTAAATATTGAATAATGAAATTATAGTGTTTTTTTTTTTTTAAAGATTTTATTTATTTATTTTCAGATAGAGGAGAAGGGAGGGAGAAAGAACAATGTATGGTTGCCTCTCACATGGCCCTCACTGGGGACCTGGCCTGCAACCCAGGCATGTGCCCCGACTGGGAATCGAACCGGGACCCTCTGGTTCCCAGCCCGCGCTCAATCCACTGAGCTACACCAGCCGGGCGAAATTACAGTGTTTTAACAGGAGGAAAATCACTTTAAAACGAAATCTAAGAAAACAATGATAAATTGTCTCATAATTTCTTTCCAATCTTTATTAAAATGATGTATTTAGAACTTCAACTCTTTTTGAGATAAAATTTATATTCCCTAGAATTCACACTCTCTTAGAGTGTGCAATCCACTGGTTTTTGTATATTCACAAAACCGCACAACCATCATTACTATCCCATTCCAGAATAATTTTATTACCCGAAAAAGAGAACTGATAGCCACTCATAGTCACTCTTCATTTCTCCCTCCCCCCCGGCTCCTGGGAACAACAAAATGTACTTTCTGTCTCCATGGATTCGCCTATTCTGGACATTTCATAGAACTGGAATCATACAATATATGGGCTTTTGTGACTGGCTTCTTTTACTTAGCATTATGTTTTTGTTCATCCATGTTGCAGCATGTATCAGTACCTCATTTTTTTTGCTTTTTATTTATTTTTATTTTTAAAAATTACTTTATTGTTCTTCAGTTACAGTTGTCTGCATTTTCTCCTCTCCCTTCCTCCCCACCTCCCTCCCTTGCTTCCACCCTCCCCCTTGGTTTTCTCCATGTGTCCCTTATAGTAGTTCCTGAAAACCCTTCTCCCCACAATCCCCTCTCCCCTCCCCTCTGGCTATTGTTAGATTGTTCTTAATTTCAATGTCTCTGGTTATATTTTGCTTTCTTTTTTCTTTTGTTGATTATGTTCCAGTTAAAGGTGAGATCATATGGTATTTGTCCCTCACTGCCTGGCTTATTTCACTTAGCATAATGCTCTCCAGTTCCATCCATGCTGTCGCAAAGGGTATAAACTCCTTTCTCTCTGCTGCGTAGAATTACATTGTGTAAATGTAGCATAATTTCTTGATCCACTTGAGCACCAACATACACCATACACAAAAATAAATTCGAGATGGATAAAAGACTTAAATATAAGTCATGACACCATAAAAGTCCTAGAAAAAAACATCGGTAGGAAAATCTCAGACATTCCATGCAGCAGCATCTTCAATGATATGTCCCCTAGAGCAAGGGACATAAAAGAAAGAATAAACAAATGGGGCCTCATCAAAATAAAAAGCTTTTGCATGACTAAAGAAAACAGTATTAAAATAAAAAGAGAACCAACCGTATGGGAAAACATATTTGCCAATGATACCTCAGACACTACCTCATTTTTTATTGCACAATAATATTCTATTGTTTGTTTGTTTTTTTAAAAGATTTTATTTATTTATTTTTAGAGAGGGGAAGGGACGGAGAAAGAGAGGGAGAGAAACATCAATGTGTGGTTGCCTCTCGTGTGCCCCCTATTGGGGACCTGGCCTACAACCCAGGCGTGTTTGTGCCCTGACTGGGAATCGAAACAGTGACCCTTTGGTTCCCAGGCCAGCACTCAATCCTCTGAGCCACACCAGCCAGGGCCCATTGTTTGGATATAGCACAGGTTGTTTATCCATTTTCAGTTGATGGACATTTGGGTTATTTCTACTTTCTGGCTGTCATGAATAATACTATCATGAATGTTCATGTGCACATTTTTGTGTGAACATGTATTTTCAAGTCTCTTGGGAAATACCTAGAAGTGAAATTGTTGGGTTATGTTTGGAATTTTAAGTTCCTTTTACAATCCTGGTTATGCAATTCTTACAAGTCTGGGGTCACTGCCAACTTCTTAGCCATTCTGTGGTGCTCTACTCATGTAGAAAGTACATAAGCTAACCTATGTTTAACAAAGCATTTAGCTATCAGCCCCTTATACACCCCTTCAAACTTCCCACTAAGTACTCCTGAACACATAGAAAAAGATGTAATTGGACTTGACATATTCTGGTAGGAACATGAACTCTGTTGAAATAACCAAACTTAGCTTTCTCTCTGCTTTAGCCAGATTTGTACTTATTCCTAGTATTCTCTACCAACTTGAGAAGTCAAAGAGACTGGAGGTGTACAAGGTCTTAACAGTTGTTGTCTTCATCTTTTACTATATTTTGCAGATTTTATGTGATGAGCCTCATGTTACTTTATAATGGAAAAACAGATTTGTTCAAAAATAAAAATTGGCTTTCATAAATGAATAGAATAATTCAGTGCAAATATTTCTGCTTATGAATGACATGAACCTCTTTTTTCTAAGACTGGATTTTATATAAATCATATCCTGTGTTTGTGTTACTGACCCACTTGAGGTACATCTTTTCTTTCCAAAGATGTTCATTGATAGGTACACAATGTGACATGTCGTAACACAGAAGAGTTCACGTTGATTCAAGCATCAAATATTTATTGAGTGCCTAGCCTATGTGAGCTGCTGAGAGTACAATGAGTAACTGAGGCATGGTTCCTGTTCTTATGAAGTTTTAAACTTAACATTTGAAAACTCCTGAAAAGCTGTCAAGGGCTCGGTGTGTGGGAACAGACAGAACAAGCATCCAGCCTGGTCAAGAGGAACAAGAAAGGCTTTCAGAGGAAGTTCAGTATCAGAGTTAGTAGCCAGAAGAGAGGCGAGCGTTCGTCCCACAGAGTTGAAATAGCCTATTTAAAGGCCTGGATGTGAGCTATGTTTGGGGAACCAGAAATAGAGGAATACACTGACAGCAGAGTTTGATGTTGGTGAGTGACCAGTGACAAAGGCTGGGATCAGTAGCTGGGTCATGGAAGATCTTCTGAACCAAGGAAAGGAAGTCAAAGTTTGTCCTATGGGTAATGGAAAGCCACTGGAGAGTGCATTAATTTCCTAAGGGTACCATGACAAATTACTGCAGACTTGATGGCTTAAAACAACAGAAATTTAGTTTCTCACAGTTTTTGAGGTGAGAAGTCCAAAATCAAGGCATCAGCAGGGTTGGTTCCTCTGGAATCTCTGAAGGAGAATCTGTCTCATGTTTGTCTCTTAGATTCTAGTGGCAGCCCTTGGCCTCAACTCCAGGCTTCGTAACGCCCGTCTCTGCCCCAGACTCACATGGCTTCCTTCTGTGTCTTCTCCTTTTCAGTCTCTCATGGTGATGATTATCATTGAATTTAGGGCTCACTCTAATCCAGCATGATCTCATCTTAAGATCCTACCCTGATTGCATATGCAAAGAACTTTACTTCAAATAAGGTCACATTCTGAGATTCAGAATGAGCGTATCTTTTGGGGGACCATAATTCAGTCCACTACAGATGGTTGTAGGAGGGCAGTGGAACAAATCAGGCTTACATGAGTATTTCAGAAGGATCCCTCTGGCTACCACATGGAGAAGGGATTTGAGGGGGCACATGGCGACCAGTGGGAGTTGGGGTAAAGGATCTTGTGGCTTTGAAGGTCAGAAAGTAAAGGTGAGTGTTGGAAATACTCTGGAGGTGGTTGGTTGTGTAGGGGAAAGGAGAGAGGGCTATAGTTGAGGAGCATGTGGTGGTCAGGAGGGGTTTTTAAAGGAAGGCAGGTACTTGGTGCATTTAAAAAAATATTTTATTGATTATGCTATTACAGTTGTCCCATTTCTCCTCCTTTATTCCCCTCTGCCCAATATGCCCCCCCATTCTCTGCCCTTTAGTTTTTGTCCATGGGTCATACACATAAGTTCTTTGGCTTCTACATTTCCTATACTATTCTTAACCTCCCCCTGTCTGTTTTCTACCTACCGTTTATGCTACTTATTCTCTGTACTTTTTCCTCCTCTCTCCCCCTCCCAATCCCCTGTTGATAGCCATCCATGTCTTATATAAATCCCTTTAACATTTCATATAATAAGGGCTGGGTGATGATGAACTCCTTGAACTTGACCTTATCTGAGAAGCACTTTATCTGTCCTTCCATTCTAAATGAAACTTTTGCTGGATAGAGTATTCTTGGATGTAGGTCCTTGACTTTCCTGACTTGGTATACTTCTTTCTAGCCCCTTCTTGCCTGTAAGGTCTCTTTTGAGAAATCAGCTGAAGTCTTATGGGAATTCCTTTGTAGGTAACTGTCTCCTTTTCTCTTGCTGCTTGTAAGATTCTCTCCTTATTTTTAATCTTGGGTAATGTAATTATGATGTGTCTTGGTGCGTTCCTCTTTAGGTCCAACTTCTTCGGGACTCTGTGAGCTTCCTGGACTTCCTGGAAGTCTATTTTCTTTGCTAGATTGGGGAAGTTCTCTCTCATTATTTGTTCAAATAAATTTTCAATCCCTTGGTCTTCCTCTTCTCCTTCTGGCATCCCTATGACCCAGATGTTGGGACGTTTACAGATGTCACAGAGGTTCCTAAGTCTCTCCTCATTTTTTTGAATTCTTGTTTCTTCCTTCTGGTCCACACCATTGATTTGAGTCCCAGTTTCCTTCTCTTCCCTATTGGTTCCCTGCACATTTCCCCTCATTTTCTTTAGCGTATCCTTCATTTGTTCATCTATTTGTGACCAACTTTCTTCCAATTTTGTGAGCATCCTGATTACCAGTATTTTGAACTGTGCATCTGATAGGATGGCTATCTCTTCATCCCTTAGTTGTAATTTTTCTGGAGCTTTGTTCTGTTCTTTCATTTGGGCCATTTTTTTTTCTCAGCCTGCCTGTTACTTTAAGGGGTGGAGCCTTAGGTGTTCACCAGGACGGGGTAACCTCTGCCAACTCTCTGTGTTTTGACAGTGTCTGAGAGAGCATGGCCTGGGAGGGAACAATGGTGCTTGCTCCGCTCTTCCCGGTTCCCAGTCACTTTTCTCCCAATGCGCTCTCCTGTGTGGCTGGGAGCTGCCTCTGCTGCCGCCTCAATCCCCACAGGTGTTCTCTGCTCCGCTCCCCAGCTCCTTCTCCCAGTTTATCTGCACACACAAGTGAGGGACCGCCCAGTCCACCAGTCTCGGCCCTGCTGTTTCCTGCTGGCTTATCCGGGTGTACTGGCTGCTTTTTGGTCAGGCGAGCCCGCCATGAGTCTCTCTAGGCAAACTGCCGTCTCCCTGCCCGCTCTCTGCCCAGCTCCACCCTGCTTACCAGTCTGGATGAACGTGTCCTCTCTAACTTCTTGGCTGTTGTACTTCCACTCGGTTAGATACTCTGTCCATTCTGGTTGTTTATTTTGCTTTTTAAATTGTTGTTATTCCTCTTTTGGTTGTGCAAGGAGGCACAGTATGTCCACCTACACCTCCATCTTGACCAGAAGTCCTTTGGTGCATTTTTAATGCAGATGAAAAACTGGCTGGTGTCTCTACAAGGGAAAGTAGTTGAAAATACAGAAGTAAGGGGCAAAAAAAGAAGAGATAACTGTTTTGGTGAAAGAGAGGGAGATGGGTCCAAAGCACAGAATGTGCATAAGCAGCATATCCATCATATTTAACTGCTGCTGGATAGCTTAACAGCTCTGTAAAGATGATGATGGTGATGCTGAGGGAGATGTTTACTCCTGTTGGAGAACTCTCTATGTGCCAGGGGCCACACAGACTATTTTCCCTGTGTTACCTCATTTAATGTTTGGTATAGCTATATTTGTTATCTCCTTTAATTGCTTAGAAACCTGAAGCACAGTGAGGTTAAATAATTTCCCCAAGACCCCACAGATAAGGAGTAGTAGCAGACAATTTTCTTCCAGGCAGTGGGACTGCTGTACCCATGTCCAGAAAGCACCGCTATCTGTGCTGCCTCTGAAGGGCGAGGGAACAGTTTATTATGTGCATACCTTTTTTTTCATGGTATATGCTGGCTTTGATAGCAGGCACTATTATCATTTTGCAGGCCACAAAGCTATTATCTTACCTGCTATTTCTGTTTGTTCTTTTATTGGCTTGCCATAGATAGATTTAGTGAGGCAGTACTATTCATTTTCTTTATCTTTTCATGGAGTTAGGACCGGTTTGATTCATCTTTTTTCCGTTTATCAGGATGGTAGGGTAGGGTGAATATTATTCCTTCATATTATTAATGCAAATATTAAATCTGTCCAAGGATTAAAGCTGCTGTTAGGAGATTAGTTTTCATAAGATTTCACATATACCCAACTCCCTTGGATAACTCTTAATGACACTTGCTTTGCAATCGATGTCTCTATACTAGTTGATGTCTGGATTTCTTTACTAGATGTTGTCTTGGCTCAAATATCATTTCCTTAGAAGAGTCTTTTTTCAACCCCAAACTAGTTCTGGTTTCCTTGTTTTATACACCTTATAGTTGAACACAATGGCTGGGATTCAAAGTAATACTGAATAACACTTAATCAGCATTATTTAAAGCTCAGAATTTTTTGATAAGAAGAAGGAGGAAGATGGAATTTCATCTTCCAAAATTCTAAAATATTAGCATTCAAAGTATAATTCTAATTTCTTATATGGATGGAATGGATTAGGAACTTTCTTGTTATCAGTGATAATCATCATTGTCATATTACGTAGCTGGATTTGCAAACATGTGTCCAGGAAATGACTTTGTTTCAATCACTAATATTGATGGATGTGTATGTCTGAAAGTTTGTCCCAAGTGATTATTTTTAAAGCTTTAGGCAGCTGTATTATTAAGAGACTTGCTTTTATGACACTGGTCAACCATTTCCAGCTCAATACATTTGATGGATATCTCTTTTATAGTTTGAGTGCTTGAGATTGAATATTAGGCTGAAAATAGGAGTGAGAAGAGCTGTGTTCCAGGTAGAAGAAACCACATGTGCAAAGGTATAAGGAACCAGCCCAGCAGGATGTCCCTGCCAAGGGCCCTTTTCCCTTCATCTGTACATAGTTCTGGGGGTGCCAGCCAGTCAGGACCTGTAGAGTATTTCCCACTCTCATTAATAAACATAAAGATTCTTAATATATTTGATCATGTGTTAGAACTAACATTGGGTCACTTTAAATGTGATAATATTTTTCCTCTTGTGTTCTCTTGCCAGTCCCACCTGAAGCCATTGGCTTCTTGTCTGCAGTTGGGGTCTTCATTGTCCTTCTGGCTGTCCTGTTCCTCTTCATCAACAAGAAGCTGTGTTTTGAAAAGATAGGAGGCCCTCCATTCTTGGAGCAACAAGGGAAAAGAAAGCACTCTAAAGACAAGACTGGGACCTGCGAAGGGCTAGGTAAGCATCACACTTCACATTCTCCTGAGCGTGGCAACTTGCCAGGCTGTGGGTCAGGGGAGGTGTGTCACTGTTTCCAGGATGGGCTCCATTAAGAAATCACACATGAGCTGTTTGGCCGCTGCTGTGGCGGGCATGATGAATGGACATCACTAAAGGACACATTAGCTTTATGAAAGTAGTGCTCTCCTTCGAGTTTGAAGAGCAGATGGGAAAAAGCTGACCACCACTTCTGTCTTCTTAGCTTTTCAGATGTCTGTGTTGAGTTTCCATCTGACTAAAGCTTGAAGGAAGAAAAATATTTTGTGATTGACAAGAGGCTTGATGTGTTTTGGTCTCATTGTGTTGGAACAGAGTTGACGAAACACTTCAGTTAGCTGTTCTGAGCTTTTCGGTGCTCAGGACCACTCCTCACTCACATGGCACCAGCCTTTTTTTCCAAAGGGAGGTTTTTACTCTTTAAGTTCACTGAACCTGCTGCATCATTTACTAACTGCCTTCAGTCTGATGGGGGAAAATAACATATTTAAAGAAATTACTGGCTTCTGGCTCGTAAAGGACACGTTCTATTTGCAATTGCTGAAGTGTAGAGCTTTGTGATACAGGGTGTTATCACAGGGCAATGCTTACCATTGCACACAGCAAGCTGGGTGTTCAGGGGTAGTGCTGGCATCACTCGGGTAACAGTTTTGCTCTTTGTATTTATTTATTGATTGATCTGATTCTCATGGGGTATGGAGCATGATGTGACAGGTGGAGGAACAAGCTTACTATGTGTGTTCTTACATTATATTTTTGATCAGGGGCAAAGCCTCGAGGAGAGCAGCCTCTGGTTGTCTCACCTCCTGGATATGGTCTAAGTGAACCTGGACCAAGGAGAATGTTGGGCTTATGGATACAGTAGCATTTGTAGCCATGGCTAGTTCAACTTTTTGCTTTGTTATAAGAAAAAACATAATTTAGGCATAAATGTGCATTAATTATCTATTGCTTCATAAGAGATTATTCCCAAACTTGCAGACTTAAAACAAATATTCATTATCTCACAGTTTCTAAAGTTCAGGGATTTAGGATCACCTTAGTTGGTTCTAGATCATGGCTTTCCATGAGGCTGCAGTTGGAATTTCTTCTGCAGTCATCTGAAGGCTTGGCTGGAAGTGATGGACTCACTTCCAGGAGGGCAGACAGCTGCAGTTCCTCCCCTCATGGAGCCCTTCTCAGGGCTGCTTATTGTGGCTATGACGTGTCAACTGCCTTCCCCCTGACTGAGTGATCCAAGAGAGGAGATCGAGGAGGAAGACACGGTTCCTTTTATGAGCTGGTCGGGGAAGTCATACATGGTCACTTCTACTGCCTTCTGCTTATTCATGAAGTACAGCCTACACTCAAGGGAAGGGGAATTAGGTTCCACTTTTGAAGGGAAGACTATCAAAGAGTGTGTGGACATATTTAAAACTTGCTGCAGGAATTGATAATGGGAGGGGTATAAGTTGCAGACTGGGCAATCAATTTGGCATTGCTGCTGCTGCAGTGGCCTTAGGTTTTGGAAATAGACTGGAATAGTTTAAATAGAGCTTGTCATGTGAAATCCGGGACTTACAAATGGTTTAGCCACTACTGTCCCATCTGGAACATAAATTAGCAGGATGCATAGACTTCTGCTTGGTCACGAGGTGGCATGGAGGTAAGATTCATAGCGGTTCGATTCTTCTCCCTTTAGTAGCTGACTGTCACTAGCTGTGGGACCTTGGAAAATTATGGAACCTTTCTAAACTTTAGTTACCTTATCTGCATAATGGGATTATCAGTAAAGCCCTGATAGGGTAGATACAGATTAAATGAATCAATTTTGTATAGATACTAGCGTGGTGCCTATGGCAAAAGTCCTAATAGAACTTTACCCACAGCTGTGCAGCATTAACAAAATATTATACCAGTCACAGGAAAGGCCTCCAGGCATGGTGTCCATGTAAACACATTGTGTTCATTACTTCAGTTGGGAGATTAAAGTTGGTGATGTTTTCTCCTTTGAAAACTCTAAAGGCTACAAAGAACTGAAGTTGGAGTTATTTAAGATAATTCCTTTTTGTCTTGGTTGACATGTTATAGTATTTTAGAGACAATTATGAATTATATTTGCAAATAAGTTGAGGGTTGAAGATAATATTGAAACAATAGCACAAACCAGGAGCTGTTAGCTCAAGAAATGCTAAAAAACAATCCATGTCTCAAACCTCAGAGTAGGGCCATAAAGGGGGCTTTAAAAATGGTTTAATCAGGAGAATCTCCAGGAAGCAAACACCTTTATTTTGACATGCCTCCTTTTAAAAATGTAATTGTCCTCAATCGAAAATCTTTGAAAAACATGCTCTATCCCAGATTTTATCTAAGTTTTTGATATTTGCCTTAATTATCCTCCTCAGAGCTCTGATTTCTAAGTAAAGTCATTATGTTCTTCACATATTTTGACAGATGTAAAGAAGCAGGGAAGGCAGACTGATGTGGTGGAAAGCAGCACGGTGCAGACAGCCAGACCTTCATTTTGCCACTAATTGGCCACGATATTTTGGGAAACTTACTTCATCTCTTTGGCCTTAAGTCTTCATTTGCAGACCGATGAGTCTGTCCTAGGTTTCTCCCCACTCCTATTGTGCAATGCTGTTTGGTTCTTAGGGTTACCCTAGCAATTTCTTCTCTAGGTCTCAGTCTATCAGTGAAAGAGTCCTAATAAAAATAATTTAAAAATCAACTAGATCATCTTATTCTTAGGTTGAACCATATAAAGTTGCCAATTTTATAGATAAAAATGGCTGAATATCAGAAACCTAATAATTATAATCTAATATTTGTGAGGTTCTAAGGAACAAAATAATTCTTTTTGTTTGTGTGGTGATATCAGAGAGGCAGGAGTGGCAATTTATTTTTTGAACCTACTAAGCAAAGTAATGTACCCGACAAAAATACCTTACCTTCCTGTAAGCTATATATTTTTCAAAGTTCAAAGAATTTATACATAATATTCTGCCTAAATTTAGGCAAGGAGAGAAAGAAACAGAAACTGTTTCTTCTTAGTAGCATAGGTAATAATAATAGTTACATAAGAATAATTGGTAGCTATTATTTATTTACCATTTACTATTGCCACGCACCTGCATTATTTTGTTTCTTTATGTAAGGTACTTGCTTGTTCATTGGCAGTGATTGCTTTGGGGGAAGGGTAGATACTTGGAATACAGAAGCCATTGTTCAACTTTGAAATAAAAGTATTTATTAAAAATAAAGGTTCCATTGTAAGACAATAGTTTTTAAACAAGTATAGCTTTGAGAGAGAAAGAGAGAGAATAAACTTCTTGTTTTTTTTCCCTGAAAAGCTTTCTTTATATATCAAAGGCAAAATTTAGAAGTTTAGAGCATCCTTCTAAGAGTCAGGATGTAGAAAGGACAGAGGATGTGTTAGGAGGGCAGCTTCTACTCAGGTTGGGGGGGTGGAGGTAGGAAAAAGAAGCCCTGGAAAGTACAGCCAGTGGCTTGGAAAGATGACAGGAAAAGAGAATCCAAGGGCTTGAAATGGCTGCCTGAACCCTGTGAAGGATGGCAGATGTGGGGTGGGGTCATTCAATTCTTCTTGTGGCTTTTGAGCTTCCTTTGTGATATTGTGAGATTAATAAATATCAATCTGAAGTTCTCTGTAAGTAGAAATTACTGTGGAAAGGTTTAATACCACTTTACCAATGACTGTAGAACATCTGTCTATCTGTTATCTATCTATCTATCTATCTATCTATCTATCTATCTATCTATCTATCTATCTATTATCTATCTATCTATCTCTAATATACATAGTTCTTTCTTAATTTTTGGCAGAAACTCTGAGCCTCTTTGTATTTTAAATAGCCATAGCACAGAATTTTATGACTGAGCATTCTAAGTAGACCTCAGTAAACCTTGGCAGATCCTGGTAGATCAAATAGAAGCACCTAGTAAAAGTTTATGGCTTGGTGGACTGAAGTTCTTACCTAATTCTGCAGCATGGGTTCCCAGTATGATCTGAGAAAGCCTTAATCATGCATCCTTTTGCTGGAGACAGTAAAGCGATCTCACCAACTTTGGGGTAGCTTTGAGGGATTTCGATGTAGTGGAAATGAACGTGTTATCCTCATTTACAGATGAGGAAATGGCTCCTTAGTTTAAACTTGTGCATTTGTTTGCACGTGCTAAGGAATGACATCATTAATGATAGTTGTTCTCTCTGTGATATCTGTCAGAGATACATCATGCCCAGGTGCTATAAGTTACATTTATCGGAGAATATTGGGTTTTTGTGCTTCTTGTATCAGCAAGACAGTAATGCTCATTATACTTTTTTTTTTTTTCTTTTTGGACGCTGTGTGCGCCCTGCTGGATCATTATACTTTAAAGGGACACATGTCTTAAGAAAATTTAGTTGATGGGTGGGCAACAGGGAGAAAGGATTTTTGTTCAAGTAGAAGAGTTAGTAGCACAGATCACTGCTTCTGCATTGAAGTGGGTGTGTATGAATTTATATGCCTAACTAGCCATATGCGTAATCTGTTTTAAACTAATTATTGGAGTAATAGGTTTAAAATCTCATTATTTTTCTGACAGATTAAACTAAAAGAAAGAGCATGTCTATGATTATATGTTTTCATTAAAATATCTGCATTAAAATGCCTAAAACCCACTTAACTGCAGCAAATGCCTTATTTACAAAAGCTCTCACAATGATTTCAAGCCTGTGTTATTCCAGGAAGTCTGATTGAGGTTTCATGACAAGATGACAGGTATTGTTTGAAGTGTGTGAATTTAGGAATTCCAAAAACATTTTGAATCTTATTTTTCTTAGTTTCTGTACTTTGAATCCTCAAAAACAGTTCTTAATACTTAAGAACAATTAATGTCAATTTTATAAAATAAAATTGCTATCTGCTTAAAAACTGCTGTTTTTTGTTTTTCCCTGGTAAGCGCTGATGACAGAGTGGTAATTTATAGTTGTCATTCCACAGAAGTGTGGGCTACTTGATACAAGAGAGGGTGATGGAGAAATCCTTACTTTTAGTGAATTAACTCTTCGAATGTTTCTTTTTAAATGATTTTTTAAAAAGATTTTATTTGTTTATTTTTAGAGAGAGGGGAAGGGAGGGAGAAAGAGAGGGAGAGAAACATCAATTGGTTGCCTCTCATATGCACCCCAACTGGAGATGGAACCCAGAACCCAGACACGTGCCCTGACTGGGAATTGAGCTGGTGACCTTTTGTTTGGCGGATGATGCCCCACCAACTGAGCCACACTGAGCACAGGACTCTTTTTAAATTATATTGAAGCAAAATACAAATCATGGCATTATAAGACACATTATGGAAAGTATGATGAAGCTCTCAAAGTCTTACCTTTCCTTTTTAGCACAAAGCTCTTTATTTTTTAACTTGGTCTTTGATCTCCCCAAATCCCTTCACCACTCCTCTGCCCATAAACAAGCGTGCTTACTAAAGCCATACTTGGTGGCTTATTATTCTGTGTGGGAACGATGTCGGAGTCCTGCTACATTTCTACCTGCGGGCTGGCTTTATAACTCAAGACCTAACTGTAATTGGTTTTAAGAACATTTTAGGGAAAGGGTTCCATTTAGAATCTGAAACTAACAAAGATGTGTATTTAGTGTGAGATTATGTTTAGAAATGGGATGCCAACATGAAATACCGTTTTTTCATATAAGTTGGAGAATTTTTCTTTCTAGTGTTTGCTTTATTGCAGATAATAAATATGAGGACACTCACATTTATACTAGTATTTTTCTGCAATGCATTGGTAGTATTTCACTACCAGAAGGTAGGATCCCACTCATTATGGGTAATGGTAGTAAATCCTAGTTGAATTGAACTGTGCTAACAGAAGACCATAGAGGTATTTGCTGTTCCTCAACAAGTAAGATTTCGTATATTTTAGTGGGAAATTGGAAGAAGAGAAGAAAATAGCAAAAGACAGGTATTACTGGCTCACAATAGAAATGTATAACTGCATTTTGGTTTAATTGAATATATATAATTGGTGTAACTCTATATTATGCAATAAAACAGGTCCATACGTGTATGTAGAATTAGTTGAGAATGTTTGGATCCACTGTCATGCTTAGAAAACAGTGCTTCCCAGTTCTTATGTGAGATTTCCTGGCAAAGGAAAGGGAGATGTAGGAGTGTTTTCAAATATTCTTTGCCTGGGGCCGCTTTGGCTGGGCAGACCTGAGAAACACATGTACCGCCCACCTAACCTCCTTATGTCTGCAACCACAAAGATCCCATTAAGGCTGCTGCTTTGGATGGGGTCCCAGGGGGCTCTGATTAGCAATGTTTGCCAGACACAAAAGTATTGACATTGTCATGTTATTAGCATGACCATTCTAAGAGTCCAGTCATCAAGGACCCCAGGAGAACTTATTTGGACAACCACAAATGAAGGAGGTACACTTTGCAGCAACAGTCATTTTAGTAATGAACAATTTTAATACCTGCTTAGTTTGAGGCTTGTGTAAACACATGAAAGGAAATCAGGAGGAAACATGTTGAGCACTTGCCAGCATTGATTTAGGTGAGAGTTCCACCTTAAGAGTATTGATGCGTTCATGAGTAGACAGAAGGGGGCCCGTCTGACTAAGAATGTAAGGCCATGTCCCTGGACCTAGCAGAAACATGTGCAATGGATTAATAATTTTTCCTAAAATGGTTTTTTGGCTAAAAGTGAAAACTTCATTAATTGAAAGATTTATATTTTTCCTCATCACAACCATAGTGGGAACCTGATTAAAACTTGTGTAATTGCTGATTGTAGGGTCTCTTTCAGAAACGAACTAACCTCCCCAATCTGTGCTATTTATAGCAGTGACACTGGAAGATAAGGGTCCCTTTTGAGACTCTCAAAAAGTAGAAACATCATAGGCAGGAAAAAGCCTATTCATTTAATATTTTGCAAATGCTTTAAAATTTATTAAGATCATCCCTAGATCTTATAGGAAGTTAGCCTCCAGTGTTATTTCCACATCTATTATAACCTTTTTAAAACTGTATCCTTCCATTTATATAGAATTCCCAGAAAAGGCCAATTATAAAAACAGAAAGTAGATTAGTGGTTGCCCGGGGCTGGAGTGGGAATGGGGATTAATTATGTATGGTCATGAGAGATCTTACTGGGGTGATACAAATGTCCTTACACTGGGTTATAGTGATGGTTGCACAACTCCATAAACTTGCTGAGAAGTGTCGAACTGTACCCTGAGAATGGGTAGGTTTTATGGCCTGTCAATCATACCTCAGCAAGACCTTGCTGTTCACAGCGTGTCAGTGGACCAGCAGCATAAGCATGATCTGGGGGCTGATGGAAGAGAAAACCTTACGCTCCTCTCCTAGCCTCTTAATGAAAAAAAAAGAATAATAATTGTAAGGTCAATGGTCAGTCCATGAAGTATTTTTATGATGATGATTGTTATCTCGTTTAGTCAATAATACTTTTTTGTTTTATTTCTAACAGTCAGATTCGACTCAGTTCTAGCCAAACCCTTATAAATGTCAATTTTATGATGTCTGCATGAATATAATTTAATGATATTCTTATTCTAATGGAGAATACTGAATATTTTTTCTTGAGGTGTAACAGAATAGGTACTTTCATAGATTTGAATTGAGGAAAGGGTATTCGGGTCCTCCCTAAAAAGTTAGTTTTTAAAACATTAAATCATTAAAAATGATAAACACAAAAGACTGGAAACATGTGAAAATACATTAAAATAGTAAATGAAAGAAGCAGTATACAGTATGTGTGTGTGTGTTCAGACATTCAAAACGTGGTGACCTATTCTACGGTAGTCACTCAACCAGATGCTGGCAACAAGGGGAAGACAAAAATTAACCTGCTCCCTGCTCTTGTGCAGCTGCTAGTTTAGTGGGGAGGACAGCTGTTAAAAGAAATAATTATATACATCATCAGTAATCTCTAGTTATAATAAATGTTCAGAGGAAATAAGATATACTATAAGAGAATATTTCAGGGGACATAATGGAGTCTGGATTATGGGGGCTCTGGCTGTCCGGCAAAACATTCTATCCAGTGAAGTGCAAACTGAGCCCTGAAAGGGGATAAATGGGTGTTGGGAGACTAGGGAAGAAAGCCTAGAGAGTGGAGAGATTTGTCAGCCAGTGGGAGGAGCCTAGTGAAGTAGGATAAACAATAAAGAGCAAATAGAGAGTGGCTGAAGATAAAAATACCAGGCATGATCTTTTGAGTCTTGTGGAAGATTTTGGATTTTATCCTAGAAGCAATGGGAAATCATTCTAAATCACTTTAATTGCTTGATCTATTACTTGAATGACTTGATCAAATATGTATCTTAAAAAGATCACAAAGACTTGGAGTGGTGAACACACAATGTGCAGATGATGTATTATAGAATTGTACCCCTGAAACCTATATAATTTTATTAAGCAATGTCATCCCAATAAATTCAATTAAAATTAATTTTAAAAAAGATCACAAAGGCTCTTCTGTGGAAACATGGGGTAGGAATGAAATGCAAGGAGATCACTTAAGAAGTGGGTCAGGTGGGAGTAATGGTGATCTGAATTCGGGTATTACCTGTGCCAGTGAAAAAAAGTAGATTCAAGAGTTATTTAGATGGAAGAATGGGTAGGCCTTGGTGATGAATTCTAGGTAAAGGATAAGGAGTTGTAAAAGGTAACTCTTAGGTTCTTGTATAATATGATTACAACTCTGCAAATTACAAGGCAAATGATAGAAGAAATATGCAAAAATCAGAGTTATGTTAAGGTGGAGAGATTATAATGATCCCTCCCTGTTTTACCAAATTTTTATAAGGCTAATATTGCTTCCATAATGAATTAAAAAAATCTAACAAACACTGAATGATTGGTGATATTTAGAGAGTTGCTTAATCTTTCTCCAGAGGGCCACAATTATGTTTGTTCCATTATTTCCCCCTTTTTTAGTCTACATTTGAGCCTGCATTTTCAAGTGATACAAATGATATTTCTCACTCTTCTCTTGGGACAAAAACCATTAATCTGGTAAATCTCCTAGTCTGAGAGTAATTCCTGTTAATTGTGCCTGCATTTTGCCTTCCTTAATTTCATTACATTAACTACTAATTTCATTTCTTCATACTGTGGATGCCATTTGAGATCTCAGAATCTCATTTACCTGGGGCCAGTGAAACACAGGTGCACTCTTGTCAGGGGTCTATTATGATCACTTCAGCCAGGGTGTCCCCAAATGAGATTCTCTCTTATTTTGGTTAAGTCTTTACAAAAGTAAATATTAATTAGATATAGCTCATTCTTAAATTCTCGATACAATGTTATTACATGTGAGTCTGAAATAGGTTTTTGTGTGAGGGCAATGACATTCTCTTAAGAAAATTGTGTCATTAAAGCCAATTGAAATAGTCTCTCTGGAAGTGCTGAAGACCTTATGTGTTTATGTCACCACTGAGTATTTGTGGGGCATGTGTAAGGCTCTGCCTTGGATATAATAGTCGTTCCAAAATACTCAATGGGCTTATAAAACTTGGAGAAGATTGGAAAGGGACCATTGTTATGATGGCAAGAACCTTGAGAAATTTGAAACTCTGTTGAGTCAACCCTAGTCTTTTTGAGCACATCATGCTGAAATACAAAGTTGTCTGCTGGGTGGAGTTTGAAAAGTATATATATATATATTTTTAAAGATTTTTTATTTATTTTCAGAGAGAGGAGAAGGGAGAGAGAAAGAGCAATGTATGGTTGCCTCTCACATGGCCCTCACGGGGACCTGGCCCGCAACCCAGGCATGTGCCCCAACTGGGAATCGAACCGGGACCCTCTGGTTCCCAGCCCGCGTTCAATCCACTGAGCTACACCAGCCGGGCTGAAAAGTATATTTTAAAATAACCATTCATTCACTTAAGAAGTAGTTTAGAATATTTTTAATTTTATTACACATACTTTGGAAAAGTAATTGCAAGAGTGTTCAGTTTTAAAAGAGTTTCATTAGTAAAATAGGAAGTCAGGTTGGAGTGGAAGCAGAGTGAGAATAGACTTTAGAGTCAGACAAACCTGGATTTGAACCCCACATTGGCCACTTATGAAGAAAATACCTTCACATTTCTAGTGTCTTCTCTGTTTCATTGGCATTTTATGAAGATGTGGAATAGCAGTAAAAGCAAGAATTGGGAATTCAATAAAGGAGAATTGGAATACCAGACTCACTGTTTATTATAGGTACGAACCTTGGGGCAAGTCACTTTCCCTTTCTGAGCCATAGTTATTTCAACTGTAAGGTGGGAGGGCCTTTGTGAGTTCTTCACAAAGAATTTTTATTCATATAAGTTGTCAAAAAGAATTGCATACTGCGGAGTATTTGGCAAATATTAGCTATAACAATAGTGTCATTTTCCTGAGTTTTTAGCATATTACAGAGATGACTGCAAGACTTTAACATATATTTGCCATGTATAATGTTGCAAATTTTGGTTTAGTAATCATTTCTGACACTGAGTGCCTGTTCTGTACTGGGCTCTGTTCTAGGAGCTCTAAAAACATCGGTAATGTAATTTCCATAGTGAATTGCAAGACAGGGGCTAGTGCTCCCCGTATTAGAGACGAAGACATCTAGGTGCCCCAGGTAACATGGTTTGCCCTATGCTGTGGCATAACTGAGGGAAAATCTAACACTGAGCTTTGGGGTGTGTGTGTGTGTGTGTGTGTGTGTGTGTGTGTGTAAGTGAGAGAGAGAGAGAGAGAGAGATTCTGAAGCTATTGCTATTTCTTTTCTTCTCACTCTCATCTTTCTCATTGTCTACTGACAAAAGTATAGTTTGATTATAGGAAGTTTTACATTTACCTTTACATTAACTCCCTCCCAGAAGCCCAGTGGTAAAGGGTCTGTTGGACTGCCCATGCCCAGCAATGACAGTGGGGCTGTATTGTATCCATATTGTTGACATCAAGAGTTCTCAGTAGTCCATTTTTATATTTGTTAAGATTCCAGCATTTAGAACACATTTTGGTCAAATGCTACAAAAGATATTTCATCTCAGTGGCTCATATTTCTACCCACATAACAAATTTGCTCTTAACAGAAAACACCTGTAGTTTTGAATCATGTTAAAGATGGATTATAGCCCATTTTATAGTTCTTATTTTGACTCCATGCATTATTCATCTTTCTAAGCTTTCTTGTTCATACTAGGTAATGCAAAATACTTTTCTCTGAAAGGCATGATAATTGTCATAAAAATTGTAGATTTAATTAGCCCCATGATCATCCTAGGAAATCAATAATATATAACCCACATCTAGTAGGTGACAAGCAAATTAACTGGTGGCTGCAAGAAGACACTTTAAACTTGGTATTCCTGACTTTTACTTATGACTGCCCTGCAGATCTTGGTAGAGAATAAGAAGAGTAGATTTCCCAAGGTAATTTCTCCTTCAAAAAATGCTAAACATCAGCACACTTTTGTAGATAAACTTGCATATGATTTTGATGAAGGGATTGGTCACCTAGGCGTAGTCCCTAGAAGCTGGTATTTCTTTTTTGGTCATAGCTCTCCCCCTCCCTTCAAGCATCTGTCATCAGCTAGAAAATGGGGGCAGAAAGATCCAACTAAACAGCCTTTGGAGGACCATGGACATTATGATTCTGGGCATGGAACAATTGTGTTTATAATTACCCTTGGTGAGGATGATCAAAATATGTGATAGAGCCTATGGCTCAGGAATTTGATAGTTTTTTTTTCCCCTACAGTAACACAACTCTTTAATGTTTACTGTTTAGTTGTTTCCTATGTTTAAAATAACATTAATTAAATACTTTTATAACTAAAATATAATTCTAATTAAAGCAGAATTTAAAGGAATGTAGCCCCTAGAAATATATCAATGGCTTTACTCCCATCTTTATTTATCAATTGTTACTAATTCTTTATTAGATTGCTAGTTTATTTAGTACTGGGAGGTGGTAGGCCTTCCCTGGACATGTTTGTGGTAGGAGCTTGTATGTAAACACATACACATGAACATACACACACATACTTTTTGCTGCTTTGTTTTCATTTCTCATAATAATGAAGTGTCATGGACTATTTTAATTCAAACAATGAGCCTTCTCAACTACCACAAACCTTATATGTATGTTTCCTTTTAATCAGGGATTTGAACTGTTTTTTCTTGTCTATTTTTCTTTGCTCATTAAAAAAATTATTATTATAATACCAGAAGCCACTTTATCTTTTCAGCTGTACGAAGGCCCCCAAAGAACCGGGTTACCAAGAATAAATCTGGTATCACGCTTGGTGTGCTCTACCAGTCAAATTGAAATTTACCTAAGCAGCAAAGATATCTCCATGGTTACTATGTGAGGGCATAGTCCTTTGGCTTTGGTTTGCTTTAGCAAGAAATGAAAGGCCTTCGGGGTCGCTAACTAGATTGGTTTTCAGGTTCTAGCAGGAGGTGCCCTTCCTTTTTTTAGTATTTTGGAATATAACAACTCAAAACTGTTTCCTATATAGACTGAGATTTGGCCTCTTTCTAGTCATTCTGAGATCATCTGACATTGGTTATTGACAAAAGTACAGACTCAATCCCTGAAAAGGCTACTTAATGCCGAATATATCCAGTCCCAATATTACAGCCCTTTCTGGCCCACACTGGTAAATTCATGGGTTTCAAAGCAGAAAGAAACTGTCTGAGGTCATCTAGTTAGTTTACTTCACTTCACAGCTGAAGAAAATTGAAAGAATCAGGTCTATTTATTTAAACATTCTCATTAATATCATTCATCCTTTCATTCAGAAAAAAGCATATTGAGTTCCTACCCTTTGTGAATCCTGGAGTTATTATGTAAGTATGAACACAGTCTCAGCACTAGTAGTCTCACAGTTCATTGGAATAGGAAGATTGAAAAATAGTTACCACACCTAGTGAAACCTTATATAGTCACATTCAAAGCACTTGAAGCCACGCCCTTGATTGTAGATGAAGAGGCAACATAAGAGTTTCGTTGTGCAGAATGAGGATTTGCTGGGCAGTCTAGGGAGAGCAGTCACATCGGAAAATGTTGAGTGTGGCTGTACAGCCATGAATGGTGAGGAATGGCTGGGCCCTCGCTGTGGGGCAGTATTATCGTGGGCAGCTCATGCACAGCTGGACATTCATTCAGGACCAAAGGGAGGGCTCTGAGAATTGTGAAAATGTAGGAATAGTTGCAAGCTGGTTGATAAATAGCCACTGAGATGAGGTCCTTTGATTTTGTTGCATCCTTCGGACCCCCTCACACCCAGTGATTCAAGAGTTAAAAAGTTGACACCCAGCAGGAGGCCTCTAGGCCAGTGAGGTGGTGCTGATCATTGATTTTTTGGGCATCTCTCCTCTTGTTTGTGCTGATTATTACTTTTTTTAAAAGCATGTCTCCTTTCATTTGCTTTAGTAAAGAATGTAAACTTACCCAGTAGGATTCAAAAATTCAAATGGGTAAGGAGGCTACAAAGAAATGAGTGAAGCAAGTGAGCATTGGAGCAGGGAAAGTGGAGGACTATAGTGCTTTCGAGGCATTAACATTTTTTTAATGTTTTAAATTTATTAGCGTATGTATGTATGTATGTATGTATGTATTTAAGAGAGGAGGGGAAAGGAGGGAGAAAAAGAGGTAGAGAAACAATGATGTAAGAGAGAAACATTGGTTGGTTGCCTCTTATATACCCCCCAACCAGGGACTGAACGCGCAACCCAGGCACATGCCCTGACCAGGAATTGAAATCATTTTGCTTTCCGGGATCATGCCCAGCCAACTGAGCCATAATGATCAGGGCAAAAATTAATTTTTTAAGAACTCTGTGTCAACAAATGTAAATAAATGTTTGCCAGTGCTCAGATTTTGCAGTATAAGAAGTAGGGAACCACATTTTTTTTTTTTAAGATTTTATTTATTCATTTTTAGAGAGAGGGGAAGGGAGGGAGAAAGAAAGGGAGAGAAACAGCAATGTGTGGTTGCCTCTCACATGGCCCTCACTGGGGACCTGGCCGGAAACCCAGGCATGTGCCCTGACTGGGAATCGAACCGGGACCCTTTGGTTCCCAGCCCGTGCTTAATCCACTGAGCTACACCAGCCAGGTTGGGAACCACATTTCTTTAAAAACTATAGGAGTGATACAAGATTGACTGATTGATTTAAAGATTTTATTTATTTATTTTTGGAGAGAGTGGAAGGGAGGGAGAAAGAGAGGGACAGAAACACCGATGTGTGAGAGATACATCGATCAGTTGCCTCTCACGTGTCCCTAACTGGGGACTGGGCCCACAACCCAGGCTTGTATCCTGACTGGGAATTGAACTGATGACCCTTCGGCTCTCAGGCTGGCACTCAATCTACTGAACCACACCAGCCAGGGCACAAGATTTATTTTTTAAAAAATTGCCATGAGGGTTTCATGGACAGAGATTACAGAAGAGAGGACGGTATGAGACCAAGAACATGGCTGTACCTACTTCAAAGACTGAACAAGAAAATGCTGGCTTAAATGCAAAGATTTTGTGTTGCCTATGAAAGCAAAGTGTTTTTTTTCTGTGTGATAAAACCAATAAAAAGGATTATTGAATTATTAAGGAAGACATGTCATTTCTGTATTGAAAGTTTCAAGTACCTACAAGACAGTGGTAGAAACTAAATCCAATGATTTCTGAGACCGTTCTAGGTCTGTGATATCCTGAAGTGTATTAATTTAAGCAAAATATTTGTAGAGAAAAAACAAACAAAAAACCTGTGGGTGGTGAAATGGGGTGGAACAAATGCTGAAACAAGCCCTGAGCGTTACCAAGCAGGGGGTTTGTGTGGGAGCACGAAGATGTTTCCAGCAAGGAGTCTGTGTAGGTCTTGTTCATCAATTTAACAAATTTGAGTACAAACTCTATACTAGATACTGTCTGAAGCACAATTTTAAGTGGGATTTTTAAATTTATTTATTGAGAATTTACTATCCCTATGCTCTGTGGAACTTACATTCTAGGGGAAGAGAGAGTCAGTAAACTTGATACCAGGTCAGTTTGTGGTAAGTGAACCTAGGGACGGGTTGAGGCTGGTAAGACTAGAGACAGAAACCAAGCAGGGAAAGTTGATAACTATAGGAAACATAATGGAAGAGAGTTCTTACCCTAAGAGTTAGAGTTCAAACCCTAAACAAGCAGAACTTGGAATGGAATGGGAAAGTGTTGAAGAGAGAAATTCACAACCACTAGAATGTTGTGAGTATAGGGTGTTGAACAGTTGCGGTTGCAAAAGTGATGTGCTAGGTTTTGATGAGTTGAATGTGAGAGTTCGGTGAGACACCCATGTGTATATTTTCTCAGATCAGCCTTTCTGAAACCTTGGTGCTGCCAGGATCACCTGGGATAAGAAAGAAATACAAAGGTCCAGGGTCTATTCCTTCAACCAGCCTGGGCCTCTTGTTATTTACTAGTTCACCTGGTGTACTGACACAGCAAAGTTTGAGAACCACTGACTTAGATAACCAGAGATACAAGCCTGGAAAGAGGGAGGAGCTATAGGAGATGTATATTGTACAGTTTTAAAAAAGGTGTTCATTGAGACTTATGGATGGATCAACTCTCCCAGCTGATGAATATAAAGGGGGAGGAGAAACCAGAGGACAGTGAGTGGTTGCACATATGCAGCTGCTGGGGAGACCAGGAAGAGCCTGAAAGACAGGTGCATGAATTATTCAGCATAGGGGGAAGTGCAGAGAGCTCGGTTTCCCTTTAACAGAAATGTGGGCTCCGTGGGGACAGAGACCTCAGGGTTACCTTATACCTGGCATTGTGCCCAGTGCTTAATAGGCATTTAATCAATATTTGTTTATTGAATAAATCAATGTATACATGCATGGTTTTCACAAAAGTGAAAGAGGAATTTTTAGGAGAATATAGACAGTCATATCAAATGCAGTAGCTTGAGGTCAAGAGGTCTGAAACTTACAGGATTGCTGGTAGATTTGGTCAGAAGGAAGCTATTGCTATAGACAGATGGGGTAATTAAGTAGAAGCAGTGAATTTAGACTCCCTGTCATTTATGACATTCATCTCAAGCTGTTGATGAGCAGTTAAAAGCCATATGTAAATATATATATCATATACATATACGTATGTATACGTTTGCGTGCATGCATGTATATAAAAGTATAGATTTTTAGCTCTTGAGCCTTCACTGTGCCCTGTTGCTCTGTTGATGTCCTCGAGCTGCCTCCTTCAGGTTGTGAATCTGATGGGAAGAAGCCTTCTTGGGAGTCCCATAGGTTGTGGATGGGTACCGTGGGGAGGTTGGAATATAGACAAAGGCAACCAAATGCTAGGTTCATAAGCTGCATAATCTAGTTGCCATCCTCAATTTTTAAGTGATTGTTTGTGCCTCAAGAATAGATATAATTTCTAGAAATTGCATACAAATATAAAATCCTACTTTAAGAGTTGTTAAAAGCTTTTTAATTCTAGGCACACATTTCTTTTGAAGGCATAAATCTTTGTGTCATGAAGCAGAGATGCTTATTAGCCTGCTCTCTGGGATCTGTGTGTTTGTAGATGAAGCATCCAACCTTTCTTGTATTTTGAAATGTCATATCCAACTGCTTTTTTAATGAAGATTCATTTAGTCTTTTCACACTGTAAGGTATGGGCTATGGGGATAGACTTCTCTCAGTCCTCATGAATAGAGTCCATTACTGGTAATGGAAATTTTGCACATGCCTGTGGAGGTGAATACACATTGAAATAATTTACGTTTAAACTTGCACAGTCATTTTTATTTAGCTGCCTTAAGATTTCAGTGGTGATCCCTCTTAGTCCCCGATTGCTCTTTGACGTTGATTGTAGGCATTTGGTGATGGGTCCGAGATTGTAACTTTAACAGGTGTAAGTATTTCTTTCCTCTGTTTCAGCTGAGAAGTTTTGAGAGTGAAATGTTCACAGCCATTAAGGGACCTCCAATTTAATTTCTGTAGTTCATATTAACTCCACAGTACTGAAGGAACTGAACAAGTGGACTTTTAGACATCATCAGATCGCTGGCCATGGTGTTGGCCATGGCGTCTCAGGATGCTCAGAACTTCTTCCAGCCTCTCTCTTCCTGGATCTCTCGGGTATATGAAACCCTCCAGCAAGCAGGGGATGCATTATCTGCCTCACTGGTTAACTTAAGCAAACAAGACTCTAAATTGAATGACAAACTAGACCAGGACTTAGATAACATTCAGATTCAGGAAACTTACTTTGAAGATGAAGAACAAAGCAATGATTGGAGTCAAGAGGACACAAATTCCTTATTTCTTGAAGTGGATCATTTTTCCTGTTGTAACAGTGATTTGCAGGACTCTGCCCAAAGTTCAAGCCCTAGACTTAGCCAACATGCAAAGGACTCATGTTCCATAATATCCCAGTGGTCCAGTCAGACCCACGATGACCAAAAGCCACCACATGTGCTTTCTTCTATTGCTGAGGAAGAACATCACCTTGAAAAGCAGAGGAGTGGCCTTCAACATGGCTTTGAGAGCCAGCTCTCTGGTACTTTAGAAAATGTTTATGGAAAAAAGCAAGGTAAGCTAGCCAGTAATTTTCTCTGGGTTCTTCCAAAGGACATTTCTACTCATTTTATTTTTATTTATTTTAGTTGTCATATGACCTTTATTCCCCCCCCCCCTTTATACCTTTCCATATGTTGGCTTTTTCTGGAGAGATGTGATCCTTAGGAGTATTTTCAATATGTAAATTTTGGAATGTCCGTATTTGTGGGATTCATATTTCAAAACAAGAGTTCCAAGCAAGTGAAATGTTGAAAATGAGCCTGTGGGTTCTGTTTGAGAAGCCCCTTGTGCATGTAATGCTTTTTAAAATATCTTTTAAATTGTTCTCTTTTTTTCACTAGGTTAGGAATCTCTAGATGTTACTATATTATTCAGTGTGAAATCCTGTGCAAAAAGCCATACTTGTTGCAAAATTTTTAGTTGGTAACACTCCAAGAACACTTCTCACAGTATTACACTGAGACGTGATGTGAGATGACAGTAGATAGAAAATCTTTGAAATAAGAATAGCTTGATTTTCTTTTAGCCTTGAATAGAAAGGACATATTTAAAACAAATTGCCCATAAAGCTTATCCTGTCAGAACTGAGCATATAATGGGCCTTCAATAAATGGAAAATGAATATGTTGAGACTGTAATTAACTCTATAAAAGTAGCTATAGTGTGTTCTGGCATAAATATTTCATACTTCTAATACTCTAAGTCTGAAGTAAGGACATTTCAGCTCGTTGAAGGACAGAGCAGTACATGCTATGCAGAGAAAGGTGTTGGGTGTGTATATATGAGGTGTGGTTGTAATCATACAGAACTCACACATACTATTGGATCTTTTATGCAATATAAAGGTGAAGTAATTCTCTTCTCATTGAGAGGACAGACATTTCTGGAATATTTCATAATTTATTCATCTGTTTTCATGGTTCCTCTTAGCTTTATCTTTTATTAAAATGAAATTTTATTATTATACTACTATAGTTGTCCTGATTTTCCCCCCTTTGCCCCCCCCCCCACCCAGCACCTCCCACTCCCTCAGGCAACCCGCCCCCCCCAACCATTGTTCATGTCCATGGGTCATGCATATAGGTTCTTTGGCTATCCCATGTCCTATACTGTACCTTACATCCCCATGGCTATTCTGTAACTACCTATTTGTACTCCCTAATCCCCTCACCTTTTTACCCATTCCCCCACATCCCCCTGCCATCTAGCAACCATCAAAATGCTCTTTGTATCTATGATTCTGTCCCTGTTCTTCTTGTTTGCTTAGTTTGTTTTTTAGATTCAATTGATGATACATTTGTATTTTTTGCTATTTTATTGTTCATGGTTTTGATCTTCTTTTTCTTAAATAAGTCCCTTTCACTTTCATGTAATAATAGTTTAATGATAATTAACTCCTTTAGTTTTTTCTTGTCTGGGAAGCTCTTTATCTGACCTTCTATTCTAAACGATAGCTTTGCTGGGTAGAGCAATCTTGGCTATAGATCCCTGCTTTTCACGACTTAGAATATTTCTTGCCAAATCCCTTGTAGCCTGAAAAGTTTATTTTGAGAAATCAGCTGGAAGTCTTATGGGAACTGCCCTATAGGTAACTAACTGCTTTTCTCTTGCTGCTTCTCAGATTCTTTATCTTTAACCTTTGGCATTTTAATTATGATGTGTCTTGGAGTGGGCCTCTTTGCATTCATGTTGTTTGGGACTCTCTGTGCTTCCTGGACTTGCAAGTCTATTTCCTTCAACAAATTAGGGAAGTTTTCTTTCATTATTTTTTTCAAATAGATTTCCAGTTTCTTGCTCTTTCTCCTCTCCTTCTGGCATCCCTGTGATGCGAATGTTAGACCTCTTGAAGTTTTCCCAGAGTCTGCTTATACTACCCTTAGTTTTTTTGGATTCTTTTTTCTTCTTGTTTTTCTGATTGGTTGTTTTTTGCTTCCTTATGTTCCAAATCATTGATTTGAGTGCCAGCTTCATTCCCTCTGATGTTGTTTCCCTGTGAATTGTTCTTTATTTCAATTTGTGTGTCTTTCAATTCGTGTGTCCTTCATTTCTGACTTGGTCTTTTTTATGCTGCTGAGGTCCTCACTAAGTTCCTTGAACATCCTTATAACCATTGTTTTGAACAGTGCATCTGATAGATTGCTTATCTCCATTTTGTTTAGGTCTGTTTCTGGAGTTTTGATCTGTTCTTTCATTTGGGCCATGTTTCTTTGTCTCCTCATTTTGACAGCCTCCCTGTGTTTTTTTTTTTTTTTTCTTTTTTTCCCCTGTGTATTAGGTAGAGCTTCTATGACTCTATGTTTTGGTAGTGTCACCTAATGTAGTAGGTGTTCTGTAGCATCTGGTGACACAGCCTCCCCTATCATACAAGCTGAGTACTCAAGGTATACCTTTCATGTGGGCTGAGTATACCCTCCTTTTGTAGTTGAGCTTTGGTTGCTTTTAGCAGATCAATGGAAGGGATTTACTCAGGCCAGTCAGCTGCAGGGACTGGCTGTGACCACTTACCACCAAGTACCACCCTCCATGAAGGATCAGCTGTGCAGGGAAAGGGTGGTGGTGCTCTGAAGTGGTCTGTAACTGTCCACTGGGTGCACTGGCCCTTGGGTTGCCCTGGTGGTGCAGGCCAAGGTCAGCCACCACCTGTGTTTTGCCAGGTGCCACCCTGCCTGAGCTTAAGCAATCTGAGATGGCTGCTGCTACTTACGCTGGGCTTGGAGATTCCCACGTGAAGCCAAGCTGTGAATCTAGGCAGGCTGACACTAGTGCTAGGCCTGGGGCTCACTGAGGCCAGCTCTTGCTTGTTTGAGAGGATTTAGAAAGTTATGAAGCATGAGCTAAGACCAGCCATTCATATGGAAAAGCAGCTTGGGTGGGCCTGTAAATTGGGTGGGGCAGTGGGGCAGAGTTTCTGTGGATCTCCTAGGTGGGTCAAACAGCATTAGCCAGGCTGATGGAGTCTCAGATATAGCACCAGCTTGCCAGCTCTGTGGGGGGAGGTTTAGAAAAGGAACAATGGCTTCTGCTCACCTTGATGCCAGACACCTCAGTTTCTCTCTGTATACCACTGGTCCTTTCAAGCTGCTACCTGGTGCTGGATCTCAGGGGGAATGAGTCTGAGTCTGTGTGTGAGTTCTTTCAGAGGAACTGCTTGGGACTCTAGATGTTTCTTTCACTGACTCAATCCCTGCTGGGTTTTGCAGCTAGGAGTTGTGGGAACTTTTCTCCCTGGCACTGGAATCCTGGGCTGGGGGACCTGGTGTGGGGCTGGGACTCCTTGCTCCTGAGATAACGCTACTGAATTTTTATCCACCACATGTGGGTGAGGGACCAGTCTATTCCATGTCTGCGCCCCTCCCACCAGTCTGGATGGATGTGGTTTCTGTAATTATGTAGTTGTCAGATTTCTATTCAACTTGATTTCTGATGGTTCTGAGTGATGTTTTTTCTATATTTTAGTTGTAATTTTGATGTGATTGTGAAAGAGGCAAGCCATGTCTGCCTACGCCACCATCTTGACTGGAAGTCAGCTTTATCTTTTAAGAAAATGTTTTACCCAGATATAGTAAGTTTTGGAAAATGAGGAAACATTTTCATGTTCTTTTTATGCTTCCTTGATACTCTTATTCAAATCAAAGTAATATCGAATGCTAGAATAAATTGGTAAAAACAAGGTAGGCTGATATTCTTTCTGAAACTGATAAACTATAAGTAAGTGCAATTTCAAGTGTTTTAAAATGATCTGTAGAGATAATTCTAGAAAGATCTGGCCTACCAGTAGGATTTCTTAGATTCAACTTGAGATGTTTATTTGTATTTTAGAAAATTCGTGCTGAAGTTGAACTATATTTCAAAAATTTAACATAAATTTGGCTCAACAAATTCTTAACACATGTCAATTTTTGTAATCATTGTAATAATCCAAAGGCATTAGAATAACATAAAAACAATGTAAAACAATCATTTTCATTTGTCCTTTCAGAAGATGTTTATTCACTAGATTGTAGACTCCATGGCATAGATGCAGTTTTGTATACTTAACATCAAACACAACGTTAGGTATATAATAGGACATCAAATAATAATTAATAGCCCTGACTGGGTGGTGCAGTTGGTTGGAGTGTCATCCATTAACTAAAAGGTTGTGGGTTTGATTCCTGGTCAGGGCACATACCTAGGTTGTGGTTTCAATCCCTGGTCTGGGTGTGTATGGGAGGCAACTGATCAATGTTTCTCTCTCTCTCTTTTTCCCTTCCTCTCTCTCTAAAATCAATAAACATGTCTTCAGGTGAGGATTAAGTAATAATAATAATAATTAATGATGGCATAGCAACAGGAAAGCTAACAACCATAAGATGTAAATACTATTATTATTCTCAACTCACAGTTGAGAAAAGAGATGCTTAGAGAGTTTGAGTACATACCCAAGATTCACATTTAAAAAAGAGGCAGAGCTTAGGAAGTCTGATCCTAGAGTTTACACATATATTCTCTCTCTTTTTTCTTTGTAAAGGTATAATTTACATACAGTGATATTCATCCTTTTTAGTACAGTTCTGAGTTTTGACAAACACACATAGTCTTGTAACCTCTGCTACATCAAGGTATAAAACAGTTCCATTACCTCAAAAAAAAAAAAATTCCCCTAAGTCCACTTCCGGTCAGTTTTTTTCCCTATATCTGGCTCCAGGCAATTGCTGGTATATTTTCTGTTTCTCTCATTTGCCTTTTCCAGAATGTCATATAAATGTAATCATGCAGTTTGTAGCCTTTTGAATCTGACTTCTTTCATAATGAACATATCATAATGCATGTGAGATTCATCCATGTTGCATGTTTCAGTACTTTGCTTCATTCTCATTGCTGCACGGGTGCACCAGTTTGTTGATCCGTTCATCAGCTGAGGGATATTAGGGTTGTTTTCAGTTTTTAGCAATATGAATAAAGCTGCTATAACTATTGTGAAACAAGTTTTTGCATGAATATAAGTTTTTATTTCAATTAGGTAAATACCGAGGAGTGGGATTGCTGGGTCATATTGGAAGTATATTTTTAACTTTATAAAAAAAAAAAAAATCACTGTTTTCCAGAATACCATTCTGCATTCTCAAAGTAATCTGTGATATTTCCAGTCACTTGTATCCTCATCAGCACTTCATGGTGTTATGTAAAGCAATTTTAAAGCTATTCTCACAGGTGTGTAGTGGTAGCTCATGTTAGGAGGTAATTCTCCATCGGAGATAATTCTCCATTGGTCTCTTGCATTTTTGCAAGTCCTGAGAGCACAGTCACAAGCATCTTTTATTTTGGATTATCTTTTCGAGGATATTTGTATGACAAAGAATCTTGGAAGACAAAGATAATGTCTCCCTCCAGAGCAGAGGAAAGTCTTGTTTTTGCTGTCCAGTGTTGCAGGCCGCTTTACACCCGATCCATGAGCACTGATTTGTGGAGAACTAACCCACACCCATTTCTTGGCACAGTCAGATATGGAAGGGACGCCGCTGCACAGCGGCAGGCGACGAGGGGCAGTTCGCCCCAAATCTAGCTTATGGCTTGCATGATGTGGCTGTGGAAATACTCATTGACCTCTGAAAAACAAAGGCCTGTTCCCCCACCTAAAAGGGTTAAGGAGAGGGATTAAGCCATTTAGCAAACCAGCAACCTGAACACTAAAAGCAGAAGCAACTGCTAATTGCTAGAGAAGCCATTTACTAAGAAATACCTAAACAGTTCTTTCCAAAGCCAGAAATTTACTACTGAGCAGGAATGTTTTATTATTAGGACTAGATAAAATAGGAAAGTTAGCAAGCTTTTAGCTGATAATAGTAGATTTTAGTAAAAGGTTAAACATAAAGACTAGTTTTACATCTCAGAGAAATCTAGATAAGGCCATCAGCTCTAACAAATGTAGTTAGTTAATGGTTAAGAATACCATTGCCTACGTGATGTTTTCTTTAAGTCTCAAAGGTACAAAGAGCAACCTCTGCATACATCTTTAACTCAGAGAGATCTAAGTCTTTGAAACTATATGTTTAGCCATTAACTAGGACCTAAGAGTTTGTAGTTTAATACTGTTTCCTGGCTAATAGATAGATCAGCAAACCTCCTTATCATAGCATCCATTTGTTTAAGCATAGGTGAAAATTAAAGTACTCTTGTATGTCAACCTTTTAGAGCTGTTGATTTGTAGTTGTCTCTACTGATTTTAAAAAGAAACCTTTTAAAAATAAAGGAAATTTTGCTCTGGTTGTTCAGTTAGTGGCAGAGGGCAAAGACTCCTGACTGGCCTCCGGCATTCAGAAAGAGTGTTGGAATGATTTTTTTATTTTATTTTTTTAATTTTGAATTGGCCTCTATCATCTCTCCTTCGGGGAAACCTAAAAACTCAGAGTGTTGTAAAGACCGGACCTTTGCAGTCCAGTCTAATATGTCTTTCTTCAGGGCACAGCTTAGGCAGATTTGCCTGCAAATGATAGGGGTTTTCCAAACTTGGAGTTTCTTGGCTGTCACAGACACTCAATACATGCACAGAATCTATCTGGACCTGCCTCTGCATTGCCCCTGTGGTACTCAGAGGATAGGGAACCAGTGTTGTTCATGTTGCTTGCTGCAATATGAGTAATACATTATCCTTTGTCTTTGACCCAGAGTTTTGTGTCTTCTGCCCTCATTCATGAAATTGTAGCAGGCTATCTAGTTAGTATGCAAGTAGGGTGAAATCTCAGACCCTTCATAGGTATTAACATTCTAATTGGCTATAGCTCCCAAACTTGATATGGTGGCTTTATGATGAAGGTGTCTCGTTGGGCTCAGAGGCACAATCTTCCAGATCAACTGAGCTCTGTGTTCCAGCAATGTTTTTTGTGGGTTATGTGCACCTTCTTGTTGCAGTGGAGTTTTGAATGCTCTTGAACTTTCTGTGGGTGGAGTTAACCCTTCAGGCTGGCTGACTATAAGGGTACACCTCCATCACCGTGTATGAGATGCTGTTCAAGGATTGCCCTCCCCTGAGGTGTTGTTGTTCCCAGCAAGGTCTGGTGTCTGCTAGAATCCCCCTTTGGGTGTGCTACTTGTGTGGCTAGTTGGGTCGAGCTCTGGCTTTTGATCTGAAGCCCACTATTGGTTGTGTTGGTTTTGGGTCCACTTGGGGGAAGTTCAGGCACAGGTTGACATCAGGTGTTGTATGTATCTGGCCTTAGGCTACCTTTCTGGAGCTACCACACTGTTCACTGTATGTGGCTGTGTCTATTGGACTTGGGTGTGAACAGGAGGGGCCAGTCTATGCTTAAGAGTGGGCTTCCTCCAGGTTAGAGCTGGGGGCAGATCCATAAAAGGATGGAGGCTCCCAGAGGTCTGCCTCCCCCTGTCAGCTACTCTACCTCTCCCTGAGGTTGCCTAGTCTTCCTCCAGAGCCTTCTGAAGAAAGACTGTGGAGTGGGCCTAGGCTGTCAGTGAGCCATAGCTCCTTTCCACAGGTTGTGAACTTGGTAGGGTGGGGTAACTTGAGTAAGGAAGATAGTGCTAGTGGGTTCCCTACATGGGGATCTGCAGTCAGGCACCCGATGAGGTGTAAGTGGTGCCTACTCCCAGCCAAACCACTCAGTCTCTGCCAGAGTGTCCAACTCTAGTTCCCCCTGGAGGGGCTCACTGCAGGTTCAGATTGGGTGCAGCCAGCCATCTCCTCTGCAGGAGCCAGCTCAGCAGCTCCAGGCCAGGGGACAGATCAAAAGAGTCTTCTATTGAGGGTGATGCTGACCTAGTCCATAGAAAGGGGCCAAGCATGCACTTCATCCAGGCCGCAGACAATTGCCTCTGAGGGCCTCACAGTTTGAATGTCCCAGCTCTGAGCTGCTCTCCCCTTCCTTCTATGGAACTGAGCCCAGCAGAGCAGGGTATCCAGGACTTGGCAGGACTGATCCAAACAGTCTTTTGTTGGGGTGGTGCCTGCAAGCCTGTAGGAGGGGTGTGGGTACTTCTTCCTCTTCCTGAGTGGGGGAAGCTGAGCTCACGGGATGACAGGAGTGACTCCCTCCTTCCTATGATATAGTCACATCCCCCAGCCCCAGCCTGTCTGGTTCTTGGACAAAAGCTTCCCCAGGAGACGAGGTTTGAAAGTCCCAGCTCTGCTCAGCACTATAGTCTCCCTGCACTGCTGAACACAGCAGATGGGGCCTGCTAGTGATTCAGCAGGTGGGGGGAGGGGCACTGGCTGTGTGCTCAAGGCGGGGGAGGCTGGCCCTCTTTCCAAAGCCACACAGTTTAGTCACTGTCTGAATCTCTGTGAGAAAAAGATGTCCCCAAAAGTCACTGCTGGTTGCATCCAGCAGATTCCTCCACAGAACCTGAGTATGGCACAGCGGCCTTGCCAGCAGCGGGAGACTGGGCAGCGCACTCCCTAGGCTGATGCTGTAATAATAGGAGTGCTCTTCCCTGGGAAGGTGAGGTCTGGGTCTCCCAGGCAGACTGCATCCCCTCTGCTTTTCACCACCAGGTGCCATGTGGCCTCTCTTCCCATCTCTGTTGCTCTGAGTTGGGGATCCCTGCATGGGATTGAGACCCCATGTTCCTGCAGTGGAGGGAAGGAGTTTTATAGCTGCAATATCCCTTCAGCTTCTCAGCCACCACTGAACCTGGCTGCATGGTAGGGGGTGGGCAGCCCTTTTCTCAGCTCTGACCTTCTTCCCAGTCTTTATGTGACTTCTTACGTAAATCCGTGGTTATAATATTTCAGTTCAGCTAGACATTAGTTGCTTACTCAGGTTGATTGTTCTATAATTTAGCTGTAAATCCAGATTGAGGTTTGGAGCAGGTGAGTATAGCTTCCACCTGTTCTGCAGCCATCTTGGAAAAATAAAACCAATATTATGATTTAAAATCCCACCACTTCTCTCCATTTCACAGTGAAAATAAGAACAATTGAAAATAATAAAGTGTGGTACATGTGCATAGGTAAATATGGGGAGAAGCATTTCTTTATAAAGAGGGATCTTATATGATAGCCCTTCTCAGTTAATCAAGTATTTATTGAATGCCTACCATGTACAAAGCACTGTGGGGAATGGACAGGTATGCACAAGGATAAGCCATGGGCTTCTCCTTCAGATTGTTGAAAAGCTTATACCATTTGTTTACTATGTTCCAGAAGATGCAAAAATGTTTTTGACACCCTTGCTCTTTGGTGGCAGTGGGAATTGGGAATGCAATAGGGACCTAGAATGAGACAGTTCCCTTGTCCCAATCCACTCACGACTTTACAGATGGAGGAACTTTACCAAGTTGCCTCTAGGGAGAGTCCATCTCTCTCTCTTTTCCTGTTGCGATGGAGGCCACTAATTTACTTGAAATGCCTATAGCAAATGAACAGCAGCTTTCATTCCTCTCTTCCCTTAAAATATTTAAATAACCCAGGACCCTATGAAACTAGGATAAGGAGCTGGACTCTTAGCTTTACTAATGTTAAAATACTTAAAAAAAATTTTTTTTACCTGCTGGTTAACAGTCTTAAATTATCTTCACATGCTATTTCCCCTTTTTACCAAGGGATCACATTAGACAGAGTACATGGGCTGCTTTGCAGTCTATAAATAGATGCATTTGGAGATATGCTAGGAAAAGGCAGCATTTTAATCAGTGATTTATATTCACTTTTTAAAAAGCCTTGTCAAGCTTGCTTTTCCCATTTAACCTTGAATTCTTTTCATAATGTTGTGCCTTGATTTTATGGTTCCTTAATGTGCCATATTTTTCTCTACAATAGATTTTCAGCTAAATTGGCTTAAAACAAGAGGGATGCTGAATGCTTTTTGTAACCATGGAAACAATTCTGGGCACTTACTGAGGACCTGGTTGCCAATAGTAATGTAACAGAGAAAATAGATACACTTCGTTTAGCAGTTGCCTATGATTAAGATACACTTCGTTTAGCAGTTGCCTATGATAGACTCTTTACGGTGCCATCTCAAGATAGGCTTTTCGGTTTAAAGACGCAAATTTGAAACACCAACCACTCAGTCGAGAAGTAGTTGTGACAGCTTTGATATGTAATGGGAAGGAGTTCTAATTGCATTAAAAAATCATCTTTGTTTTCAGTTTTTCACCTCATACTTTTTTTTTTTTTGAGGCTGTTTTTTTTTTTAAACTACATGTGTTTGTTTCCAAGAAATATGCTCACTATTTCCTGAAATAGCCCGCTAATGGCATTAATGTGTTCCAAGTATACTGACATATAGAACTTTAGAAACACTCTTTGGCTACATGCAATGTATTTAAGAAGTAGAACAGTAGGCTTTGAAGCGATGGTGATAATTTGACTTTTCAGATTACTCTGAGGTTAGTATGATAGTATGACATGGAAGGGAAAATCCTACCGTATTCTCAGTTGCTGGTTGATCTCAAGCTTTTATGGGTTGAAGGTATTTTGTTCTGTCGATACTCTTAGGATGGCTTGTAGAGGTTGAGGCTAAATGGTATCAGGGAATATAATACAGTTTATTAAAAATTATACAGGCTTCATTGCCTTTTGTAGAATGTGTTACTGCACATAAATTGTTTCTTCCTGCCTTTCCTTTGTTTGTGCTACTGGCAGTTTCCCTTTTCATTGCACAAGTGCTTTCTTGAGAGTAAATCTATTTCTGGTTAAATTTGTCTTCATTTGTTAGTCCTTCACTTGATTGCATTTGCCATCCTGTTTCTTGGTTATCTAGAATCATCAATGAAAAAAGGTTTAGTCTGAAAAAGCTTCAAAATTTGTTTTCTAAAGGTTTATGAAGTTAATTTTCTTGATATGTTGACTTGCATGTTTTAGAAAAGGTAGGTTTTGATGAACATGCTAAAAACTGACAAATAGTTTTCAAAGCCTTGACCTTAAGGCAAGGAGTTTGTTATTACTATTGTTATTTATTTTATAATTTTTGTCATTTTAAAAGGAAATTTCAGGCATGTGACAAAATCCTATGTGGACAGGAGTTAGCACATGTGACTTATACATGTGGTAAAAATTTTGATTCAATTTTCACCTTGATTTCAGGGGGTTGTTATAAGAAATGCTAGAACATTTTTAAGGATGGGTTTAAAATGAGAAAATAAAGAGTTTCTATACCATTCTTACCATTGTTAGGAATAGATTATCGGAATTAGAGGTAAAATACTACAAATAAGCTTAAATTCCATTTTAACGATTTTCAAGGAACCAGCAATTTTTCTTTAACAATGGAATTACTTGATAATAAAAAGACATAGGATTTTTCCCTTCCCTGAGATGCAGACAGTAATGGAGCCAGGTGTATTTTTCTTGAAATTATCCAGCCTAATGGTGAAGAAGTTGGATCCAGGCAGGAACTATGAGCTTAATAAGATCTTTTTTTGCTTATCTTGTTTCTTCTTGCTTGAGGGAGATTCTTACCTGTGTGTTTGTGTGTTATCTTTTTAAATACCATAGAAATATTCTTCTCTTCTTCCCGCTTTTTAATCTTCTTTCTTTGGTAAATCCCCTTCCTCCCACCCCTGTTATTCTTTTCCCACATTCACATCTGAGGAGGGAGAGTCTTGTTCCTGAAAAAGAGCCTTATAATGGAGAGAGGTTCTGAGATGTGGTAAGTTCCTCTTCCTTTTGAGGTCTTGTTAATTCTGCTCAGGGGTGGTCTAGACCACTGCCAATATACTTTTTAGTGCCATTTACATTTCCTAGTTTTTAAATATATGAAACATTTAAAAAACATAGAAAAATATAGCATGATATAACAAACAGCCACCAACCCACAATTTAACTTTGCCAAATCTTAACATTTTTCCACATTTAATTCAGTTTATTTTAAAGAAACCGTCTAGGACAGACATAATTAGAGTTCCCTGAGAAAATCTCTTTGTTTTCCTTCCCTTCCCTCCTTACTAGGAGTAAAAGAAATCTAAATTTGGGGTTATGATTCTCATTGTATCTTAATTCTTCTCCTCCAAGTATTTGTATCTGTAAATTACACATATCATAACTTTGCATGTTTTAAAACTTTACACAAATGACATGATATTGAATATATTTTTATGCAACTTGTTTTTGCTTCCCACTCAATGATATGCTTTTAAATTATTCAGATACATGTAGATTTGGTTTACATTAACAGTTATATAGTAGTCCACTGTATTAATTAACACACCATTTATCCATTCTTATATTGATTTAACGTACCCATTCTTATGAACATCTAATTTATTTTAAAATTTTCAGTATTACAATGAATTCTGCAATGTAAACATACCTTTGAGCACAGATACTGGAGTATATTTAGATGGAGTGTATAAAAGACACAGTCCTATCTCAAACCCCTTTCTTTACCTATGTAATCTCTTCAGGGCTTGAGGCCCCTTGAATAGATTCCCTTGCCCTTGCCCACTTTTTCTTGAGGGGATTCAAATTGCTTCATTTTCTCTGTAACCAAGAGAACTATAACCAATAGTGTACTTTAGACATTAAAAGAATCTATGAATTGTTTGTATTTTTCATAGGAAGTTTAAATAATGAATGAGCGAGAACATGGGGCAGTGATACCTAATTTTAAGGGAGTTACAGGCTTCGTTAAAACTTTAATGAAAATTATGAACCTACTTATTTAAAATAGACATGCATGCTATTCTATAATACAATTTTATAATGAAATTTCAAGGATTCATGGACTGCCCAAAGTTCATCTATGGTACCCTAGATGAATCGACTCAGTTTATAAGAGAGAGCTCGTGAAAACACAATCAGGAGTCAATTCATTTGCAATTTGTTTCTTCTCAGAAAATAAAATTGAAGAAATGCATTACATTTGTGCTGGCTTTTAAACTATTACCTCTCAACTCAATCTATTCTTCCATACCCTGCTTGGGAGGCTACCCTTTACTCTGGGAGGCTGCCTGTAATCCCTGGAAGCCACCCACTGTTCCTTGCCACATGTGCTTCCCCAGTATGGCTGCTTACAGTATCAAGCTAGCAAGGAGAGCCTGCTGACAAAAGGAATCTTATATTATGCAATGAAATCATGGACATGGCATTTCATTACGTTCATCATATTCTACTGGTTAGGAGGACACAACAAAGTCCCATCCGTATTGGAGAGGAGGGCATCAAACAGAGGTATGAACACTAGGATGCAGGGATGGAAGTGGAGGTGGCCACCTTAGAGTCTGCCTACCACAGATCCTAGGTTGGTCATTTCAATAAAGTCAAGAAATTACACCAAAAGTGGAAGCTACTTACATGCCATCATGTGAGTTATTTGCTCTTACATGTTTTTTTCAAAATGGGGAAATTATATTTTTGTCTTAAAAGGCAACTGCTCCTTTCTCTTGGTTGCTCTACAAATGATTCATCCAGGAATTGTTCATAAAAAGATTTGCTTAGAATCCAAATCTATAGGCCTGAATCTATTTTGAAATGGTAGAGTGTAAAGGGAATACAGACTTCACAGGAAAATCACCACTGGCATGTGCTTTCTCATGAGAAGCACCCAAGAGACCTTGTCAAGAGTCCTTATTGGATTTGTAGATTATTCCAGGGGAAGAACTTTTTAATTGCTGATGTCACACATTCTAATATCATTGCATTGCAGGTTAGGATTTCAACCTGTGAATTTGGGAGGGGGGCGGCACATATTCAGTTCACAACTAAAGCCTTCCCTCTCTTCTTTCTCTAGCTTCTATCACATTTCCCATATGCACACCTCCTTTCCCACCTTGCCTTTTTCTGGAAGCTAGTTGCTTCCTCTTCTGTGTTCCAATAGTATATTGCATTTCTCAGTAATATAGATTTTATAGTGTACTTAACTTTCTTTTTTATAAGTCTGTAGGCTCTTTGATGGCAGGGGTTTGTGCTTTCAAGTGTGTAGGATCTTTGGTGTCAGGACATTTAGCACAACACCAAGAAGAGAGAAACAGGAATGACTTAATGAATGAACGTAAACCTAATCTTAGCTGTCATCACTATATCTTATTACCTTCAGGAAAATGATCAGCCAGTAATATCCTACAAGTAACTATAGATTACATATTGTAGAAAGAATTTAGTCAAGAACACTTTCCAAGTTTCTTAACACTTTTTTTTTGCTGTAAAAATAATATTTATTGGTTAAAAAAATACTGTCTTTGAAAAGTACTTCCTTCCAGGATTTTCAAATAATTTGCATACTTCACTTTATTCATCCACACAGCAGAAACATTGAAATGAGAAAAATGGAAGAATGCATGACTTTTTATACATTTAATATCACGACATAACCTGTGTGGCCAGTCTGTCATTCTGGTGGCTTTGAGAAGGCAGAGGAGATAGCCACTCAAGTTTTCATGTCTAGCGTCATTCCAGTCACTAGAGAAATTTGGGGTGGTGTTTATGGCTTCTTGGCCATCTAATTCCTCAAGGACAGGAGAGGAATTCAAGAAGGGAGCTTAAAATATTTCAAGTAATTGTTAGCATTGCACAGTGATTCTCCCAAGAGGCTAAGAGATTGGAAAATAATCTGTCCTTATTTCTCTTTCTATATGTAAAGGCCTCATTTACACTGGGGATCCACTACACAACCGTCCACAGATCCCACGAAGTGCACAGCAGGTTGGATACTGACCGAGTTTCTTCCAGCTCCACAGACTAATCTCTAGTTGGAAGTGTCCCTCAGGGTAGATCATGGAGATGGAATGTCCCTTTTGAAGGCTCTTCCATAGGGAGAAACATTTGTTATTGCCTACGCTGGTCCTTCCTACTGGCTGGCCAGGTTCCACAGGCTCCTACTCTCACTCAATACAACAAGCTTTATATTCTTTTTTCTCACTTTACATTTGTCAAAGATCCCTGTGCTTGCCAACTGGCTGGAACTCAAGCTTTAGTGTTTATTCTTGCACATCCCAAAGCAAACCCCAGCTTAAAACTTTTGACACTGTGTTGGAAGACAGGCAAAAAGACAGTATCTTAAGACTTGCCTTGACCTTCACCACCCAGCATTAATGAAGACTTAAAAGGCAAGTGAAAATGAATTGTGACCGTGACTATGTCAGCCCTCACTTGCAGTGGTTAGTTGTTTCTCTGAGATACAGAGCAACGAACGTGAGTCCTGCCTTTGCGATTAAAGTAGGGGGTTTCTGTTGTACAGAAGAGGCTCCTGAAGCATTGCCATGTGTAGCAGCTGTAAACGGGCTCATCTCAGTCAACTTGGCAGTAGTTAAACCATTACAACGTAGAGGCATTTGACAGGTCCTGGCAACATCTCCTGAGCATGCACCAGGGACAAAAGATCAAGGGAGCAATAACTCTCCTTTGGCACTCCAGCAGTGGAAATGAAGTCATGATATTTCAGTCCTCAGTGGCACAGCCCCAAGTCATTTTCACAAGAGGTGTCTCCTTGTCAAGAGATTTTTAGCTAAGATTGGAGAGATGGTATAAAGATGTATACCAGAAAGGTACTATTATTCAGTATTAGCGCAAATTCTGCTGCTTATCAACCGAGTCTTTAAATTATTTCAACAAGACTTTTGATATATAGTTATGTCATTGATTATAATGGAATTCATTTCAAACTGTAAGTATTTGACCCTCAATTGTGTTTCTGAAACTGTTATAATTTCATCTACATTAACATCTCATTTTTTCTGATGCTTGAGCATTCTCGCTGTACTATATATGCTCCTTACAACAGGGATGATGTATTAATCTTCCCTGTATCCATCCCATCCCCACTATATTTAGCACAGTCACTTTTATATGTTAGATTTACAATAAATGTTTCCCAGATTAAGTGAGGGGGAATATTACACTTTACTGAGGTTCTGGCATAGCTTTGTCAGGCAAAATGGAAGACTCTGGGTACATGTCCAAAGAATACTTGCTTGCCAGCTCCTTCAGCTTACTGTTCTATAGTCAGGAATTTTTGAAATGTGGTAATTAAAAAATTGTGAAAAACTGATATTTATCAAATATCTTTTATTAATAATTCTTCACAGATCCAAAGGTTACATTTTTGGTGTAGGAACATAAATGCTTCCTCCTCCTTTTTTAAAAAAAGCATTTTATTGATTTATTTTTAGAAAGAGGGGAAGGGAGGGAGATGTGTGAGAGAAACAATAGGCTGCCTCTTGCAAGCCCCCATCTGGGGACCTGGCCTACAACCCAGGCATGTGCCCTGATTGGGAATTGAAACAGCAACCTTTCAGTTCACAGGTCAGCACTCAATCCACTGCGCCACACCAGCCAGGGCAGTGCTTCCTCCTTCCTGACTGGCCAGTTTCTCCTATTCTCCCTTGCTTGATTGTTAGTATCTTCCTTACCTCTAAATGTTATCACCATCCAGGGCTCTCAGCCTTTGGACTTGTCTCTCCTTTAATCTAATCAAATCTCTTGGTTTTTTTGAAGTATATTTTATTGATTATGCTATAACAGTTGTCCTGATTTTTTCTCCCCTTTATTGTCCTTCTGCCCTGCACCCCCCCCCTCACTCTCCAGCATTCTCCCCCTTAGTTCATGTCCATGGGTTGTACATGTAAGTTCTTTGGCTTCTCTATGTCCTATACTATTCTTACCCTACCTCTGTCTATTGTATGCTTCTTTTTCCCTGTACCTTTCCCCTCATTCTCCCCCATTGATAAATGGGGATCTATGTGATCTCCATTTCTGTGATTCTGTTCCTGTTCTAGTTGTTTGCTTTGTTTTTGTTTCTTAGGTTCAGTTGTTGATAGTTATGAGTTTGTCGTCATTTTATTGTTCACAGTTTTTGATTTTCTTCTATTTCTTAGATAAGTCCCTTTAACATTTCATATAATAAGGGCTTGGTGATGATGAACTCCTTTAACTTGGCCTTATCTGGGAAGCACTGTATCAGCCCTTCCATTCTAAATGATAGCTTTGCTGGATAGAGTACTCTTGGATGTAGGTCTTAGGCTTTCATGACTTCGAATACTTCTTTCCAGCCCCTTCTTGCCTGCAAGGTTTCTTTTGAGAAACCTGCTGATAGTCTTATGGGAACTCCTTTGTAGGTAACTTTCTCCTTTCCTCTTGCTGCTTTTAAGATTCTCTCCTTTTCTTGGGTAACTTAATTATGATGTGCCTTGCTGTGTTCCTCCTTGGGTCCCATTTCTTTGGCACTCTCTGAGCTTCCTGGACTTCCTGGAAGTCTATTTCCTTCACCAGATTGGGAAAGTTCTCTTTTATTATTTGTTTGAATAAGTTTTCAATTTCTTGCTCTTCCTTTTCTCCTTCTGGCACCCCTATGATTCAGATGTTAGAGTGCTTAAAGTTTTCTCAGAAGTTCTGAAGCTTCTCTTAATTTTTTTGAATTCTTGTTTCTTCATTCTGTTCTGGTTGGATGTTTATTTCTTCCTTTTGTTCCAAACCACTGATTTGAGCCCCGATTTCATTTCCTTCACCGTTGGTTCGCTGTATATTTTGCTTTAATTTCACTTTGTGTAGACTTCATTTCTTCCTCCATTCTGTGACCAAGCTCAATCAATTCTGTGAGCATCTTGATAACCAGTGTTTTGAACTCTGCATCAGATAGATTTTCTATCTCCTTGTCACTTAGCTCTTTTTCTGGAGTTTTGATCTGTTTTTTCATTTGGGTCATAATTCTTTGTCACTGCATACCTGTTATGTTGTTAGGAGGCTGGGTCTTAGGTATTCACCAGGGTGGGGTGACCTTTTTAGCTGGGTTGTGGTACTCTCTGTGGGGGAAGGGACAGAGAGGGAACAATACTGCTAGCTCACTCTGCTCTAGCCCCACTTTTCAATGAGCTCTCTTGTGAGACTGGGAGTTTCTTCCACCTTCACAACCCCCACAGTATTTACAGCTAAAGGTTTTGAGTCTTTAGTTTCCTGGTGAGCCATCCCCTCCTAATGCATGCATCTAGTCCACCGCCTTGCTGAGGGTCCTTTCTGCCCGCCAGGCTGCCCTTCTCGCTATCTCTGCCCCTCCTACTCATCTAGATGAATGTTTCTTTAACTCCTTGTTTGTCAGAGTACCATGGAGATTACTATTCTGGCAGTTCTGGTTGTTAATTGTTTTTAAATTGGTTGTTATCCTTTTGGTGGTGCAAGGAAGTAAAGCATTTCTGCCTACGCCTCCATCTTGGCTGGAACTCCTCAAGGTTTTAAATAACATTCATATGCTAATGAGTCTACAACCTACTCTTGAATTATCTAAGTGCTTGCTTGCAAGTATGAAGATGTGTATTGGACAGCTCAAAGTTAATATGTCCAAATCTGAATTTATGCTTTCTGAATATCTTGCACTTTCCACAATCTTACCTATTTCTAAATGGTAACTTTATCCTTCTAGCTTCTCAGGCCAAAAATCTTGGAGTCCTCATTCCTTCCTTCCTTTTTTTTTTTAGTGTTCCTTTTAAAACTTAAGTTAGAGTGCATCATTCCTTTGTTGTCAATACAGGGTGGGGGGGGCAAAACTAGGTTTACAGCTGTTCGTAAGGAAAATAATAAGTAATTAATAAATAATAATGCAAGAATAAACTCTGTGTTTTGTGTACACATAGCAGTAAACCTGTTTTTGCCCCACCCTGTCGTTTCTGTCTCGTTTAGAGTCCGAGCCAGAGCCCCTTCCAGTGTATGAAGCCCACAGCCATCCAGCCCCATGCTGCCGCCTCGCTTACTTCTTATGACGGCTTTCTCTCTTGCTCACTCTGCTTCAGCAACGCTGGCTGCTTCGGATCTTCTTCTAAAACACCAGCTGTGCTCCTGCTTCAGGGTTTTTGCACAAGCTGTCTCCTCTGACTCGAATGCCAGTCCTCCAGATGTCTCCCACGTGGCTCCCACACTTCCCTCAGATCTTTGCTCAAATGGCCCTTGCCTCCCTGATCACATGATTTAACCTGCACCTCCCTCTGCTCTCCAGCCATCCCATCCCCTTACTATGGCATTTTTTCTCTCTCTACACCACTTATCACTATTTGACCTCTTTTACTTGTCTGTCTGTCTCCATAAAGGCAGGCATTTCCATTAATTTCTTTCATGGTGTATCCCCCTGCATCTAGAAGTGCTTGCCTCATGGTGGAAAGACATAAATATTTGTCAAATAAATGAATGAATACTTTATTTTTTTGGTATTTAGTACACCCCGTTTTCAGTTTATTCTCATGGCATTCACAAACTGAGTGACAGAATTTGCCTTGAGATGCATTTAGATTTGTAATAAGAGAAAACATAAGCTGTTGAAATGCAAGAACTGTAGTTTTTCTTCCCTTTTCACAAGATATTTGAAAGAAGTAAGCTAAAACTTTAATAGAAGAAATAATACCGTAGCACTGCAAAATACTTTTTTAAAGCTTAGATTTTAACAGACAATCAAACAGAATTAGTTCTTATTACTTAAAGGAAGCTAAGAATAGGGAATAAAACACAAATGAAGATATCTTATACCCTTTTCCTCAGGAACAAATCAGTTCTATTTCCTGAATCATCACAGTGAACCTTGTGTGTGACAGCTACCTTCTTGCTGAGTGAGCATTGACAAATTACTTGCCATAAAGAGGCATCTCTTACCCTGACTGGTATGGCTCAGTGGATTTAGACGTCATCTTTCAAACTGAAAGGTTGCCGGTTGGGTTCCCAGTCAGGGCACATACCCAAATTGCAGGCCAGGTCCTCAGCTGGGGGCGTGCGGGAGGCAAATGATCCATGTTTGTCTCCCTCTCTCTTCTTATCTCATCTCTAACATGGGGTAGCAATATCTATTAAATGTGAAAACTTGTCCCAAACCAGGCATAGACTTAGGTATGTAACAGATACTTTCTTTTTATCAAATATTCCTCCTCCTTTTTTGTTGTTGTTTGTAAATTGAAGATAGGCCTAGAATAAGAGGAATGCTCTGGGTGCCCAGATATTTCCTTCTTCACGTGATACATTTGCAAACACAGTGAGTCTTTTTTTGCTAGCTGACTATGTAACCAGGCAGTAGCTGGAGGAGGGTCATGGGAAGTCATCTGTACCATTCTATAGGAAGAGTGTGCTCAGCAGAGGGGACACCACATGTCTTTCCTGGGGTCCCAGCTTCCAATGGCATAATTTAACAGTGCTGATCCAACAACCTATTCTAAGTGGTGGCCTGATCATAATGCCATCAGACTTTTGTTGTTGTGTTTGAAACCTTGGTGATGGAAGATTTGACTTTGGGTGGTGGGCATACAAGGCAATATACAGATGATGTATCATAGAGTTGTACACTTGGAACCTATATACTTTTATTAGCCAATATGACCCAATCAATTTAATAACAAATAAAAAAAAAACAATGCTACAACCAAAGAAAGAAAGAAAGAAAGAAAGGTTGGTGATAGCAGCTATTAGAACTGATAAAGGGAAGTCTTATTTTTTTTAATTAAGCATTTTTTTTCACTTTTTTCCCTTAACATATTAGTTAAGAGATACACTTGGATTAGCCAAGGCAGACAGTTTTATCTGGGTCATTTCATGTATCACATTTAAATGTTCCTGGAGAAACTGGCCTGAAAATTCTTAGAGTTATTTTGAATTCTGAAGATTTCTTTATTTTTTGACTCATATTTTAGTGGGTTGTAAAGAAGTTTAGGGAACTTGAGGCCTTTTAAATTTTTCACTGATTTTATTTTCTTAAAGAAGTTTTTTCACCTTCTCTAGTAGATAGGTAAAAGTATATTAACATATGACCTTATATATATGTATACACACACATACACACATATATATAATCCCCATCACTTTATATCTTTTGTAGAAAAGTGGCTACAACTCTAGCACCTTCCTCTTTTGTTTTTAAATCTTTATTCTTTTACAGATCGTTGGGGAGTTCCTATTTTTACCCAGGTATTCACCCAGAAAATGTTGAGTTGAATTTGGAAGGTTCAATTTCAAAGTTTTCCTAATTTTCCAAGGGGAGAGGAAGGCAGGAAATAATGGCAATTCCCCTTCACCTCCCCCAAAGCTTCCATATTTTCACTCCACCCTCTACATTTTTTCACCAGCCGCTTTGGCAGATACCACGGACGATACCGCGGACGATACCGCGGACGATACCGCAGATGATACCGCGGACGATACCGCAGACCCTAGCCTCGCTCGCGGTGGGCTGTGTCCACCCGGAGCGCGTCTTTGTTCAGGCACGCGGAATCTCTGCCAAACTGCGCTGAAATTCCCAGTGGGCATCAGAAACCTCTCAGGACCAAGCTGGACGTCTCTAACTGAGCTGGAAATTTGGTCCTGACAAGTTCGGCGCGGAGCACGACCGCCGCGCGGATTCGGGAACCCACGTCCCCAGCGCTAGTACGTGCAGCTTGCGCCCCTTGGCGGTGACCGCTGGTTTGGAAATGTACATGGATGCGACTAACGTGTCTTTGCTGGAATCTTGAGTCCTAAATTCTCAAATGCAGGTGGTTTGAGAAAAAGAATAGTTGTGGCGGGTCACATCGTGAAGGGCGACATTTAATTCTTTAAATGGAGTGTGAAATGTGTGATTTTATAAAACAGAAACCCTGTACCTACTAACAGTCCTTGTCAGTGCCCTTGCAGTGGTTTTACTATTGTTAGGGGTTTTCTTCTTAATCCACCCCCTGCTAAGAACTCAAAACTCTTAAGCATTAGCAATATTTTACAAAACTCCTACCAAGCACGCTGTTATATAGTGTCAGTTGGTCACTTGTGGGTGGCGACCGTTCCATAATATTCAGGATCTCTCCAAAAGGCAAGAATAAAATCCCAAATCAATTTTTATATATAGTCCTAGTTTCTAAGGTATCACTCTGAAACAGCATGCTGCCATGGTGAGAATGAGCCAGAGAAATCTGGATTTGAATTCTGCTCTAACCCATTATTTCCTGTGGAACCCTAGGGCAAATTATGTGGACTCTTTGGGCCTCAGATTTCCCATCATTGTTACTTCCTGTTTGTGAGTACTGTGTGCTGCGTGCAAAGCACTTACAGTAGTGCCTGGCCTGTGGGAAGTTCTTAGTGGACATTGACCAAATGCAGGCTGTCCATTGATTACTCTGCTACATTTTCTTTTAGCTTTTTTGCCCTCAAGGACAATAGGTGTTGGGAGGGGGTGGTTTATATTTAACCTTTAATCCCTTAGTAGTTTATTTTGGTATATGGTGTAAGGTGAAGTTCTAACCTGGAGATTTTTCCATGGACCATATTTTTCAAAGTACCATTGGTTGAGCAATTTCTTCTTCCTTCCCCATTGAGTTTTGTAAGGTTGTAGAGTTTCCTTTATCGTTTATCATGTTCTTCTGCCTGTCAGTCTGTTTCAGGTATGCCATGCCTAGTCCATTAGCTCTTGGTCAAATCTTGTCCTAATACATAGGTTAATGGGCTTGAATCTGTGTTTCCACTCTTGTAATCACCACCCGCATCAAGTTAGAGACCCCAGACGGCTTCCGTATACCTGTTTCCTAAGACAACCACAGCTCTAACCTCTATCAACATAAATTAAGGGATTTTCTTTGTATTCCTAGTATATTTGGGAATGGAGCAGGTAACTTCTATTATATACTTCTTCTGCACTTACTGAAATACCCCTATGATTTTTTTCTCCCTTTTATTCTGTTACTGAGAGAATTACATTGGTTGATTTTCAAGTGTTAATTTTTTCAAGTGAACTTTGTATTCTTGTAATAAATTCTACCTGGTTATGATGTGTTATTCTTCTTATATATCAAGGGATTTGAATTTCAAATATCTTGATTATGGCTTCTATACCTTTGTTCATGAAAGTTATTGGCCTGTCATCTTCCTTTCTGATACTGTCCTTTCCAGGTTTTATTATCGAGGTTGTTCTTGCCTCAGCACATGATGAAGGCAATGTTTGACTCTTTTTTTCTATTCTCTAATCACGTAAGTTTGGTATTATTTCTCTTTTACAGCCGAGCATATTTCACCAGGGAAGCCATCTGGAATAGGAATTTTCTTTGGGAAAAGAAATGAAATAATTGATTAAATTTCTTTCATATGTAATGGACCTTTCAGGTTCTCTTCTTCTGTCAGATCTTTTCTGATGTACAAGTTTTCTAATATATACACTTAAAGTTAGGTTTTCTTAAAAACACTGCATTAGTTGCCGCCTACAGATTTAATATGTTGTATTTTCATTATAATTATGCTCAACATATTTTCTAATTTCTTTCAAGTTTGTTTATTGATTTCTAGTTTAGCTGCCCTGTGGTCAGAGAATATACTCTTGTAATTTCAAGCCTTTGAAATTTGAAATTTAAGTTGCTTGCTTTATTGGCACAGTATATAGTCCATTTTTGGTAAATATCTCATTATAATTTGAAAAGAATGCATATCATTAAAGTGTGCGTGTTTATATATATTATCTATATTAGGATAATTTGGTCAATCATGTTAAATTTTTATATAATGTGATTTATTTTCAATTATATTTGTTTTAGAGGAGTATTAAATCTTTAAATATGATTACAGATTTTTCTATTTTTCTTTATATAATTTGAAGTTATATTAGTTAGGGTCGTTTACTCTCCCTATTAAAAAACACTTGATTATTATAAAATACTTTCCTTATTTTGAGTAATACTTCTTGCCTTAAGGTTTATTTTGATACTAATAAAACTGTACCAGCCCTGGCCACTGTGCCTCATTTGGTTGGAGCATCGTCCCCTATACCAGAAGGGTTCAGTCCCTGGTCAGGGTGCGTATGGAAGGCAACCAATCAATGTTTCTCTCTCTCTCTCAAAATAAATAAATAAATAAATGTCTAAAAAAATAAAACTGTACCATATTACTTTTGGTTACTATTTACATGCTAGACTTTTTCTTTTCTGTTTTATATAATTAAAAGCAGCTCTTGGTTTTTTGGTTTTTTTTACTTTAGTATGACAATACTTGTAGTTTAAGTGGAGTGTTCAGTTTACTTACATTTAATATAGTTACTGATATAAGTGGGTTTAAGGCATTTTACTGTTTGTTTGCTCTAACCAACCTGTTTTTTGTTTGTTTCATTATTTCCTTTATTGACTTTTGAATCAATCAATTACTTGCATTAGTCTATTTTTTAAATTAACTTTTTAGTAATATATACATTTTTACGTACTTACACTAGAGATTATACTATTCATCATTAACTTTTTATCATTAGCCTACTCTAAATTTTATCACTTCCTGAACAATGCAAAGACTTTGTAACATTTTAATTTAACATAATTTATTTAAATTTTATACTTATGGATGTTTTTTCATTTTGAATAACTTTAATATCTAACCAACTTTTTCAATAAGAACAAATGACTTACAGATAATTTAATCTTCACATCATGCTAGTATCAGTACAAACAGACCATAGGTAAATCAGTTGGTCTCGGAAGATATCCCAGTATACGTAATTTATTTCGTTTTTCTTTCTTGAGGAGCCTAATTTGAGTACAAACTGAAACATTCCTACCTGCCCCCTATACAGCTCCCTCCCACCCCATGCTTTACACATTTCCGACTGACTAGAAACTCTTAAGAAAGCTTAATATACTTACTGATTTTAGAGAGAGAGAAGAAGGGTGGGGGAGAGAGAGAGCGCAAAAGAGAGAGAGGGATCAACTTGTTGTTCCACTTATTTATGCACTCATTGGTTGGTTCTGGTATGTGCCAAATCAGCAACTGAAACTGCATTTTAATTTTCTATATTCACCTCTGTACTTTTGTATTTTTGTTGCCATACCTTTTACTTCTGCAAATATTTTAAATCCACAAAGAATTATAATTAATATTTTTAAGTTATAATTTAACTATTACTTCATGTGTAGCATAAGAACCTTACAACAATATATTCTAATTCTTCCTTTCTATCTTTTGTTATCATCACACATTTTACACTAACATATATGCTAAATATGCCCATGCATTACTATTATTTTTGCTTTAGCTAGTTATCTTTTCAGAAATTTAGAAATAAGAAAATGAATGTTTAAACTTAACCTTCACTTATTTCATTTCTATTACTCTATTTCTTTATTTAGGTTTCAATCTGTATTATAGTTCTTCACTCTGAAGAACTTAGAGTACAGGGGTGCTGCAAATGGATTCTGTCTTTGTTTGAAAATGTCTGTATTTGTATTTCATTTTTGGGAGGTGTTTTCTTTTTAAAATTTGTTATTTATTTATTTATTTATTGTTGTTAAATTACAGTTGTCCTTATTTTTTCTCCATTACTCTCCCCTGCCCTATCCACCCCCACTTCCTGTATTCAATCCCCTACTTCCTGTATTCAATCCTCCACTTCCTGTATTCAATCCCCTACTTCCTGTATTCAATCCTCCACTTCCTGTATTCAATCCCCTACTTCCTGTATTCAATCCTCCCCACCCTGTTGTCTTTGTCTTGGGTCCTTTGTACATGTTCTTTGATTTGACCCTTCCCTTTCTTACCCTGTTATCCTCCTCCCCCCTCCTCTCTGGTTACTGTCAGTTTGCTCTTTATTTCCGTGTGGGAGGTATTTTCAACGGTTGATAGTTATATGTCATGTAATATATATACCTTGACGTTTTGGTGGAATTCTTTGTCCCTGTTTTTTTGTTTGGTTAGCAAATTGCCCCTTTTCCTAATGTCTCACACGAATTGGTGGGGATCTTCCCTGATTCATGTTTTTCCCATATCAAAGTATATGTCAGACTGTATTGTAATTGCCCAGTCTTTTCGTCCTTTCTCGTGTCTAAGCTCTGTGGAGGCAGGCTTCCTATCGTGTTTCCTACTGTGTTGCTGGATCCACCGCACAGCTTCGCATATAGGAGGTGCTCAGATTATACTTGCTGACTGAATGAGTAACTTTTTTTCCTTCTAGTAATAGGTTAGGTTTTCCCTAAGGACCCAAGTATATGATTCATTTTAAACACTTTATTGACACTTGAAAATAAGGTGTCTTTTCTGCTTTTAAGGGATGACATTTGATGTACATGTAGCTATTAGTCATATTTATATTTTCCACTACTCTTTTGTCTACTTCATTTGCCAGAGACTAAAAAATATTTCTTCAGGTATATGGTAAAATATTTTAAATATTTAAATTCTCTGTGTTCTCCAAAAACATTGTGTATTTCCTCTTTTATCGTTTGTAATACTAACTTCTCTATCCATTTAATGCTCTTTTTCTTAAACTCATCTTTTCCTGAAATTAGCCAGTAGGTTATTTCATTAACAACTGTGTGGGAAAAATGGGGAAAAGTTCCCTGAGAGCATGTTGAGCCTCTTTTTTCCCTTTTCCTCCCCTAGTACCTGTGGCTTCATCTGTAAGCTGCAGTGTATAGCTTCATATCCCATCTGGCCTTGGCCGTGTTGCATCTCTAACATCAGCAGTGTTTTCAGAATGAATGTAGACCTAGTGGTATTGATGTGGGACCAGGAAGGAGAAATGGCTCTAATCACCTCCAAAGCAGAGCCAATAAGGGGAATTGTGCTCTGAGCTGGAGAGAGACCTCATTTTCCTGTTTGTGGTTCCAGGTCTAGGTTTACCTGGCAGGGATGGGTATAAGAGCCTTTATATTCAGAGGCTGTTCTGATTGGTTTCTGCCAATGTGTTACAGGCTGTTAATAATATGTAATATCCTTCTTTCACTATACTATTATGCTTTTAGATTGAAGTATGAGTTTGTCATTCATTGTATTTCAATCCAGACTTAGTTGCACTGTAGTAATACTCTCAGAAGTGACATTTCACTGATCACTGTCCTTTGGCTCCTGCGGTGTCATGACCTTGCGTGCTCAATATTATGTTGGGAGCTTAACTCTATTTGACCTTCCCATTGAATCAGGCTTGGGCACTAGATCGGGAACAACTCAGAAGTCTAAGGGCAGCCATATTTAACTTGAGTCTTCTGTTCCTTCGTTACCTCCCTCAGAATGCTTGAAAAGAGACTTTATTTCAGAGGGAAATTTGTACTTTGTGTAGTCAGTGCAGCTCTGAAGAGTTGCTCGTCTTTATTGCAGAGTTTATTACTGTTGGGGTTGTGTCAATGTACAAGGAAGAACCTCTGAGTTTTATTCTTATCTACTTAATACTGAAGACTTTGATGTTCCATCTGAGCTTCTTTATTCAGTGGCCATTCTTGGCCTGGCTGGGCTTTGGAAAGCAGTTGCTCAGTTCAGTTGTGCCACCGTACCATGCTCTGAATAGTAATTTATGTTTGGCCTCTGTCTTCAATTGGTTGCCTTGCAGCTCTTGGATTACATCCTCAGACACAGTGGGTTGTACACTTACTGGGTTATATTGAACATCGTTTTAGTGATGGTGGTTATAATTCATATTATTTCCTGAAAGCTTACTGTATATCAAAAAGTTCTAAGTGCTTTATATTTATATTAAATAATTTAATCCTCCCAATTATTTCCATAAGTACTATTATTGACTCCATTTTACAAAAGAGGAAACTGAGGCATATAGTTAAACCCAGAGTCACATAGCTAGTATGTGGCACAGCAGGATTTGTTCACAGGTAGTTTGGCTCTTAATCACAGTGTTATGGGGCCTCTGTAAACAACCTACAGCATTCTTCTGTTTGTTTAGACTTTTATGTAAATTGGAGAATATTATACATGAATTCTCATGTTAATTATGGTTATCAAAATAAAATTGAGAATTACTTGAAAGGACTGATTAAGGAGAATGGATTTTATGACTGAATAGGTAAAGCAATCAAGTGTTAACATCTGAAAGGCTAAAATCTTATAACCAGTGCTGAAGTAAATGCTCTTTTTTTTTTTTTAAGTAAACCACTAATGTTTTGGATTGGACTCAAAAGAAATTTAAGAAGTGAACTTGAAAATTGATTTATAAATGTGGTCTTGGAAGTACTAAGTATATAGGCAGTACCTTGAAGTGTAATCAAGAAAATAGTACGAGAAACTTAGGCACTTACTAGGTATAATAAAAAACAAAAATAAAATATTTCAATGTTTGATTCTTGGAGCTCCTTCTTTAAAGTGAATGTAGCTATGTCTGTTCCTCAGTGAAAATTCACTCAGGGTCCAGAGCTTCAAGCGTGTGTAATGCTTTGCACAATTACCTTTAATCTGAGTGGTTCCCATAGGTCCAGCCCGAACATCACAATTAGGAATGGAGTGGCCCTGTTGGAGCAATGCCTTGGGTGAATGGGAGGTGAAAAGGAGATATAAAGAGCATCCATCACTTTCTCCCAGTACTGGCGGCAGCCACACTCACCCCGGGAACAGACGTCAGGCTTTTCCGTTGCACCTGTGTGAACAAATGGCGATACCCACTGGTGGTTTTATCTTTATTGTGAAATTCTTGATGAGTGTATGGAGATCATGTGGAGCTCTAAAAATGATATGTTACACTTCCTTTTGGGAATTCTACTCCCAGAATAGCACAGTTCTTTGAAATCCTCATTTAAATGAGCTTCATGATTTGTGGAAGGTGAGAACGCTCACACCTGCTTTGCAAATTGATAAACTCTGCCCTAAATTCATAACAGGTGGTTTGCTTGAAGTCAGGTAGTGAGTCAGCAGTGGGGCTTTCAAGAGAATCCAGATGTTCTGCCCCTCACTGACTCTCTGGAGGAAGTCTCCCACCTCCCTTTCATGTTAGGGTAGTTGGAGAAAAAGTTGAGCAGTAGGGAGTGTTTGCCAGTTTTATCAGCTTGAGAGAATTGCATTTCTGTGTATGTGTGTGTACACACTGGTGTGTTTGTGTGTGTTTCTGTGTTTGCCTGTTTCCTGAAACAATTTTTGCCAAGTGGTATCTTCTTCCCACTTCCCAGATGGTGGTTCTCATTTTGGGGGGAGGGGGGATTGCTCACAAATCAGGAGGCTTTATTTACCAGTTGGCAGATTTTAACAGCATCTGGTAGGTGACCACCCTCCACCACCAGTTCCCCTCACTCTCTCCTCTGCTGGGCATTAGCAGTTAGTGCAGAAATGCTAAGTGATGTTTAGCTTTGTTAGGGAGGTTTGGACAGTAGTGAAGTTTGACAGTTGTTGGAAAGATTCAGTCAAAATCACATTGAAATGTTTCTTTCTGCTCAGATTAAAGCCATTTTTGCCAGTCTTTCTCTGATTTCCTTTTTTTTTTTTTGATCAGGTCCTTTTAATAGAATGGCACCTTTGTCTACTTGATACTGTGCTCCTAGGGGAAATGTTACTTTTGAAAGCATTATAAACAGAACTTGCTCATAGAATGTTGAAAATTCAACCAAACAGTGATGAATCCCATGTGTAGAAATCATTTTGAAAGGTTGTGAATGACCAGTTGTACTGAGACTGCTGTGGCCTCGATTTGTCTTAAACTGTTGGAAAATAAAAGGTTCATAGGCTATCTCCCCAGCAGTCCGAACCTGGTCTAGTTTCGTGCCATAATTTCGTTGATTACTCTCACTTTCTCTTTCGTACGGTTTTGGTTGAACTACCTGTCTCACTTCCTTGCGTAGGGGCAGAGTATAGCTTTGATCTGTCTACCGCATGGTCATGGAGGTTTCGTTTGCTGTTTGTTAATCAGATTCAAAGGTGGTTTTCACTTTCTCGGTTATTGACTAGAGTGTATTATCATTAATTGGAATCAAGCATAGGTGAAATAAAATGGATCTTCAGACAGTGGCCTTTGTATTTAAAAATGAAAACTGCAAAGAAAGAAAATTAAGGCCATAATTTATCTTTTGAATTTGGTTATTAATAAGAACCAGAGATGCTGTATTGTTTGATATCAAGTCAAAGAACATGTGCTTTGCAACCAGACTGTCTGTACTTAAAGCCTAGGTGACTTTGGGCATGTTAATTTACTTCCTCTGTGCCTCAGTTTCCTTATCTATAAAATGGGGATAAACAATAGTACCTGGCTCATAGAATTGTTGAGAGCATTACATAAAATATTGTAAAGCACACAAGCTATGTAGAATAGGTTTTCTGGAACTATTAAAATCAACTCTAATTTTTTGAAAGTGTACTTTAAAGTCCCTTTGAAAATATACTCAATGTGTTAAAAGACAAAAGGCCACAATGCACAAAATAAATGCAGGCCTGTCTATATTAAACACAGTCATGTCCTCAAAACTGACTCCTGCTCGGTTGAGTTCAGAGAAAGAGACTTGCCATTCTGGGCTTCGAGTGAGCTAAACTGCATTAATTTGCAGGTCTGTTCACATTTAGCACAAACACTATAGTTAGAAAAACACTGTGGAACTGTTCAGAAATGGAGATGATGTTCACAGTATATTTTAAAGGTGGAAAAAAATAGTTCAACCTCATTTGAAAGGCAAATAGTTACTAATCTACATGAAAAGGTAGTTGAACTTTTGGGCATCTTTTCACTTCTACCAATTATGAAAACAAGAAAGGCAAATGTGAGCCAGTAAGTTAGATAAATGATCATGTTTTAGGACTAAAAGTAATTTAGAAACCAGAAGAGTCCCCTCATGTTACAGTCCAGGAAACTGAGACCCAGAGGGCATGGTGAACTTGCTGTAAATGACATGAAAAAGTGATGACAGAGGACATACATCATGACTCATAAATGACTCAATATCAAACTCACCTTTCTGGGTAAATTGAAAATCTTGATAAAGTGGTGACTTAAGTGATCCTTCACACCAAGGAGCCAGGCCTCACATGGAAGGTAAGAGTGGGTGGTGTTTGTGTGTCTGTGTGTGTCTGAGTTTGCCTCAAAGAGGAAGACTTTATCTGGTACTTAAGAGAGTTGAGACATTAGGAAGGGCCTATATAAGAAAGATAAACTTCATCTGAACCTTAAAAGCAAGGGTCTGCAGACACTAAAATCGAAAAAGGGCAGCAGCACAATTTTCAAACTATAAAAATGGAAGGGAATTTAATGAATTGAAGAATAACAGGTGAATTACCTTGATGATGGCATGAGAGGTTAGGAGGGGATATAGTGGCTTAGTCAGATAAATCAAGAATGATGAGATAGATGACCCAGTAAGTTAAAATAAATGTAAGTATGGGAAGTGGAAGGAAAGTCAAGTTACAAAAGAAAAATGGGAAAAGCCTAAAAATAAAGAGGGCAAATGTTGGCATTATTGCTAGAAACTGATCATCTTAATAAAATCTAAAGTTTTATAGAAACTTTACACTATGGAAAAATCACTTTAATCTTTCTGGGTTTTAATTCTTTTCTTTGTAAATTAAGAATTAAAATAGCATACCATTCTAAAGGTCTGTTATTCTATGACATTTAGAAGAGTTAGGGATTGTTTACTTAAAAATTCCTCCAAATAGTGACAACTTCAAGTCAATTATTTTGTAATATTAATTAGCTTAGGAAGCTTTTGTTCACCAATACACAACACATCCTTATTTCAATTTATAATATATTATTCATTTAAGTTTATAAAAATGAATCCACATAGGGTACTGAAACTGGATAATGATAATGATATTTTAGTTTTAAGTACCTGCTTAGTTTGCAGGCAAAACTCTTAGTTTTGAAAATCTGATTAAACATAATATTGATAGATTGGGGAGCATCTAAGCAAAGAAAACCCACTAAGGTAGATTTAACAAACTTTAAAACAACTAATTGAGCAGAGGTGAAAATGGGGATGGTTGGTGTTTCTTTGTTGTTGGTTTTTTTTACAGGAATAGACTATTTAGGTAAATGGAACTTTTTTTAAGTCTGTTTACCTAATGAGTGTCATTGCAGTGGATGAAATAACAAAAAATTTATTATTTTGTTGTTCAAGTACAGTTGTCTCCATTTTCACTCCAGCATGCACTTCCACCCTACCCATGAACATGTGTCCTTTACACATGTTCCTTGATGGCTTTTCCCTTATTTTTCCCCATTATCCTTCTCCCTCCTCCCTTCTGCTTACTGTCAGCTTGTTCTTTATTTCAATGTCTCTGGTTATAGTTTGCTTGCTTGTTTGTTTTGTTGATTAGGTTCCACTTATAGGTGAGGTCATATGCTATTTGTCTTTCACTGGCTTATTTCACTTAGCATAATGCTCTCCAGGTCCATCCATGCTGTCTTGAAGGATAGGAGCTCCTTCTTTCTTTCTGCTGTGTAGTATTCCATTGTGTAAATGTACCATAGATTTTTACCCTCTCATTTACTGGTGGGCACTTAGGTTGCTTCCAGCACTTGGCTATTGTAAATTGTGCTGCTATGAACATTAGGGTGCATAGGTTCTTTTAAATTGATGTTTCAGGATTCTTAAGGTATAATCCCAGCAAAGGTATTGCTGGGTCAAAAGGCAGTTCCATTTTCAGTTTTTTGAGGAAATTCTATACTGTTTTCCACAGTGGCTGCACCAGTCTGTATTCCCACCAACAGTGCATAAAATGGAGTAAAAATAGCCTCTTCAACAAATGGTGTTGGGAGATCTGGACAGTTACGTGAAAAAAGATGAAACTCGATCACCAGGTTTACACCATACACAAAAATAAATTCAAGGTGGATAAAAGACTTAAATATAAATTGTGACATGATAAAAGTC